>PVIY010034339.1:0-27220 GCA_004026745.1 Myrmecophaga tridactyla
CAAGGAAATAACAAAAATTAGAGAGAGACAAATGAAACAAAGAATTTAAAAACAATAGAGAGAATCAACAAGGCCAAAATTGATTCTTTGAAGTGATCAATGGAATTGGGAAATCTTTAGCTAGACTCAGAAAGAGAGGGGGGGGGGAGAGAGAAAGAGAGAGAGAGAGAGGATACAAATAACAAAAATTAGAAATGAAGAGGGGACATAACTACTGACCCACAGAAATAAAAAAGGGACTATAAAGAGGACACTGTGAACAACTGCATGCCAACAAGTTAGCCTCAATGAAATGGACAAATTCTTAGAAACACACACCTCCTATACTGACTCAAGAAGAAATAGAAGATCTCAAAAAAAAAAAAAAAAGTGATAAGTAGTAAAGATATTGACTCAGTAATCAGCATGTTCCCAACAAAGTAAAGCTCAGGAACAGATTGTTTCATAGGGGAATTTTACCAAGCATTCAAGAAGAAATAAGACCAGCCCTCCTCCAAAAAACTTGAAGATGGAACACTCCCTAATTATGCCAACATCATTCTCATACCAAAGACAGATAAGGATGCCACAGGAAAAGAAAATTATAGACCAATTTCTCTTATGAAAATACATGCAAAAATTCTCAAGAAAATACTAGCAAACAAAATCCAACAGTACATTAAAAGAATTATAGACCACCATCAAGTGGGATTTATCCCAGGTATGCAAGAGTGTTTCAACATAAGAAAATCAATTGATGTAATGCACCACATTAACAAAAGGAAAAAAAAAACACCTGAACATCTCAATTGACACAGAAAAGGCATTTGACAAAACCTAGCACAAAAACCTATTCTTGATAAAAAAAATACATAGAAAACTAGAAACAGAAGGAAACTTCTTCAACACGATCAACAGCTAAATAAGAAAATCCATAGCTATCATAACACTTAATGGTGAAAGACTGATAGCTTTCCCTCTAACATCAGGAACAAGTCAAAAATGACCACTCTCCTTATAGTTATTCAACATTGTACTGGAAGTTCTAGCCACAGCAATCAGATAAGAAAAAGATATAAAAGGCATCCAAATTGAAAAGGAAGAAGTAAAACTTTTTCCATTTGCAGATGACATGATTCTATATACATAAAACCCTAAAACATCCACAGAAATTTCCTAGAATTAACAAATGCCTTCAGTAAAAGAGTCGGGTACAAGATCAATACCCAAAAATCAGTAGTGTTTTTATACACATGCAATGAACAATCAGAAGAAGAAATCAAGGATTGAAAGCAGGGCATGGCAAGATGGCAGCTTAGTGAGGTGTAGAATTTATTTTGTCCTCCAGAACAGCTAGCAAATAGACAGGACCAGCACAGAACAACTGCTGGGGCTACCTCAGTGATCAGACACACAGCGTACACCAGTCTGGATCAAGTGGACCAGCTAAGCCTACACAGAACTGTAAGTCCCCCAAGCCCTGAAGGCTGGTGCCCTGCCCCCATGGGCATGGCAAGCAGGTTCCCTGTAGGGAAAGGAAACAGACTTGACTAGCAGTAAGGGTTTAGCTCAACCAAGCTCCACTTGCAGAATTAATTAGCAAATTCTGACTTCTGAAAATAGGCCCCCAGCCCAGGGAAACCTAGAATAAGCACTAAAGGTACTAGTAGTTTTTCCTCATCAGAGAGAGGGTGGGGCTGATGGGGGGAAAAAGAGGCTTTTTGAGTTAGACTGTATAAAATATTGCAAAAGGACTGAACCCCAAGAAAAGGGGGCATATAGAGCCAACTTAAGCTCTTGATTGACAAACACGAGGAGTGAGGATCCTGTTCTGAAAAAGCTTTTTTTTTTTTTTTGCTTTTTCTCTACCTCCTAACAGCTCATCAGATAGAACTGGAAGGCTTCTCAGGCTCCAGCAGTTCCCCGGGCAAGGGCAGAATTAAGCTTGTCTGACAAATTAACTAGTTAGGTGAAAGGAATTAATTCCCTAAACGGTGTATCTTTCCCAAGGAAAGTTGAGGCCCAGCTTAAGCAGAATTCCTCCTTCAAGGAACTCAGGCTCCAGGGGCTGGAAAACTGAAGCAATTAAGGCCAGCCTACAACTTCCCTTTGGCCTCAACCACACCCCAGTAGGGAGAGTCTGTTGAAATTAAAGGCACCACATCACTTTATGCTGGTGGGAAGCCATGGACTGAAAAGCACCACGTGCTGGACAGGATAGGACAAGCACTGAGTCTAGAAGCTTCTAAGGAAAGCCTGGCCACCTGTTGGGTCTCACCCTCAGGGAAAACTAATGCTGTATGACTTTCCTACTGAGATATAGACCAATCCAGTCTGGAAAAATCGGACTGGGGACTATAACAGCTGAAAGACTCTCCTCAAAAAAAGGGGGGTGGTACTTATAGTCAGAGCAAGAAAAAGAAAAACAAGAATTGAAAAACTGATCAGCTAAACAGAATCTATGTTAGAGGTCTAGCATAAATTAAACTGAATGTCAAAGAACAGATAGAGAACAAAGCCATCCAGCAAGGAAATCCTAGGTAAAAGAGTGAAAACAATCTCCAGAATAAACTAATTAAGGAAATCAAATGCCTAGATGCCAGCAAAAAATGAGTCATACTAGGAAAATTGAAGATATCACCCAATTAAAGGAACAGACCAGCAATTCAAATGAGATACAGGAGTTGAAACAACTAATACAGGATGTTCGAACAGAAGTGGAAAATCTCATCAAAAATCAAATCAACTAGTTGAGGGAGGATATAAAGAAGACACTTGGTGAAGAAAAAGAAGAAACAGAAAGTATGAAAAAACAAACCAGACCTTATGGAAATGAAAGGCACAATAGAAAAGATGAAAAAACAATGGAAACCTACAACAATAGATTTCAAGAGGCAGAAGAAGGGATTAGTGAGCTCCAGGACTGGATATCTAAAATCTGAAACACTACAAGAAAAGATAAGGGGAAAAAATGGAAAATATGAGCATGGGCTCACAGAATTGAATGACAGCATGAAGTGCTTGAATATATGTGTTGTGGGTATCCCAGAGGAGAAGAGAAGGGAAAAGGTGGATAAAGACTAATGGAGGAAATTATCACTGAAAATTTCCCATCTCTTATAAAAGACATAAAATTACAGATCCAAGAAGTACAGCATATCCCAAACAGAATAGATGCAAATAGACATAATCCAAGATACTTACTAATTAGATTTCAAATGTCAAAGAGAAAGAATTTTGAAAGCAGCAAGAGAAAAGCAGCCTATCACATACAAGGGAAGTCCAATAAGACTATGTGCAGATTTCTCAGCAGAAACCATGGGGGCAAGAAGGCAATTGTATGATACATTTAAGATTCTAAGAGAGAAAAACTGCCAGTCAAGAAGTCTATATCCAGGAAAATAGTCCTTCAAAAAATGAGGGGGAGATTAAAATATTTTCAGACAGTCACTAAGAGAATTTGTGGCCAAGAGACTGGCTCTGCAGGAAATACTAAAGGAAGCACTACAGGCAGATAAGAAAAGGCAGGAGAGAGGTCTGGAGAAGAATGTAGAAATGAAGACTATCAGTAAAGGGAAAAAGAGAAAACACATTACCTATGACATATAAATTCCAAAAGACAATATAGTAGAAGAAAGTACTGCTTTTACAGTAGTAACATTAAATGTTAATGGATTAAACTCCCCAATCCAAAGGCACAGACTGGCAGAATATATTAAAAGATGGGACCCATCTACATGCTGCTACAGGAGACTCATATTAGACTCAAGAACAAAAATAGGTTGAAAGTAAAAGGTTGGAAAAAATATTTCACACAAACAACAATCAGAAAAGAGGAGTAGCTATACTAATATCTGAAAAATTAGACTTCAAATGTAAAACAGTTAAAAGAGACAAAGGAGGACACTATGTATTAATAAATGGAACAGTTCAACAAGAGGACATAATAATCATAAATATTTATGCACCAATCCAGAGTGCTCCAAAGTACATGAGGCAAGCACTGACAACTAAAGGGAGAAATCTCTCTATCATAATAGTTGGAGATTTCAATACCCTACACTCATCAATGGACAGAACATCCGGACAGAGGATCAGTTAAAAAAAAAACACAGAGAATTTGAATAATGCAATAAATGAACTAGACTTAACAGACATTCACAGAACATTGTATCCCACGACATCAGGATACACATTTTTCTGAAGAGCTCATGGATCATTCTCAAGGATAGACCATATGCTGGGTCACAAAGCATGTCTCAATAAATTTTAAAAGATTGAAATTATACAAAACACTTTCTGGGATCATAATGGAATGAAATTGGAAATCAGTAACAGGCAGAGGGCCAGAAAATTCACAAATATATGGAGGCTCGACAACACACTCTTAAACAACCAGTGGGTCAAGGAAGAAATTATAAGAGAAATCAGTAAATGTCTTGAGGCAAATGAAAATGAAAACAAAACATATCAGAATTTATGGGACACAGCAAACGCAGTACTAAAAGGGAAATTTACTGCCTTAAATGCCTACATTAAAAAATAAGAAAGTGCAAAAATCAAGGAATTAACTTGGAAGAACTAGAGAAAGAATAACAAATTAACCCCAAAGCAAACAAAAGGAAAGAAATACAGAAGATCAGAGCAGAAATAAATGAAATTGAGAACATGAAAACAATTGAGAAAATCAACAAAACCAGAAGTTGGTTCTTCGAGAAAATCAATAAAATCAGTAGGCCTTAGCTAGGTTGACCAAAAACAAAAACAAAAACAAAAAAAACGAGAGAGAGATGAAAATAAATAAAATCAGAAATGGAGGAGGAGACATAACCACTGACCCTGCAGAAATACAAGAGGTAATGAGAGGATACTATGAACACCTATATGCTAATAAACTAGACAGCACAGATGAAATGGACAACTTCCTAGAAAGGCATGAATAACCAACATTCCCTTGAGAAGAAATAGATGACCTCAACAACCAATCAGAAACAAAGAGACTGAATCAGTCATTAAGAAGCTCCCAAAAAAGAAAAGTCCAGAACAGATGGCTTCACACATGAATTCTACAAATCATTCGAGAAAGAATTAGTACCAATCCTGCTCAAATTCTTCAAAAAAAATTGAAGAGGGGGCAGTGCAATGGTAGTTCAGAGGCATAATTCTTGCCTGCCATGCCTGAGACCCAGGTTTGATTCCTGGAGCCTGCCCATGCAATCAATCAATCAATAAATAAATAAATGAGAAGGGAAGTCTCCCTAAATCATCCTATGAAGTTAATATCATCCTAATACCAAAGCCAGACAAATACACTACAAGAAAACAAAATTACATTCAAATCTCTCTAATTAATATAGATACAAAAAATCCTCAGTGAAATACTCACAAATTGAATCCAGCAGCACATTAAAAAAATTATACACCATAACTAAGTGGGATTTATTCCACATATGCAAGGCTGGTTCAGCATGAGAAAATCAATTAATTAATATACCATATCAATAAGTCAAAGAGGAAAAAACACCTGGCCATCTCGATTGATGCAGAAAAGGAATCTGACAAAATTCAACATCCTTTCTCGATGAAAATACTTCAAAGGATAGGAATAGAAGTGAACTTCCTCAAGATGATAAAAAGAATTTATGAAAAACCCACAGCTAACATCATCCTCAATGGGAAAAGACTGAAAACCTTCCCCCTAAGATCAGGAACAAGACAAGGATGCACACTGTCACCATTCTCATTCAACATTATGCTGCAAGTTCTAGCCCGAGCAATTAGACAAGAAAAAGAAATAAAAGGCATCCAAATTGGAAAGGAAGAAGTAAAATTCTCACTATTTGCAGATGACATGATACTATATGTCAAAAATCCTGAAAAATCTACCACAAAGCTACTAGAGATAATAAATGAGCACAGCAAAGTGGCAGGGTACAAGATCAACACCCCCAAAAGAGTAGTGTTTCTATACACTAGTGTTCTAGTTTGCTAGCTGCTGGAATGCAATGTACCAGAAACAGAATGGCTTTTAAAAAGGGGAATTTGATAAGTTGCTAGTTTACAGTTCTAAGGCCGAGAAAATGTCCCAATTAAAACAAGTCTATAGAAATGTCCAATCAAACACATCCATCCAGGGAAAGATACCTTGGTTCAAGAAGGCCGATGAAGTTCAGGGTTTCTCTCACAAGTGAGAAGGCACATGGCGAACACAGTCAGGGCTTCTCTCTTAGCTGGAAGGGCACATGGTGAACACGGTGTCATCTGCTAGCTCTCTCTCCTGGCTTCCAGTTTCATGAAGCTCCCTGGAGGCATTTTCCTTCTTTATCTCCAAAGGTCACTGGCTGGTGGACTCTCTGCTTTGTGGTGCTGCAGCATTCTCTGCTCTCTCCGAATCTCTTATTCTCCCAAATGTTTCCTCTTTTATAGGACTCCAGTAAACCAATCAAGACCCACCCAAATGGGTGGAGACATGTCATCACCTAATTCAGTTTAACAACCACTCTTGACTAAGCACATCATCCAGGGAGATGATCTGATTACAGTTTCAAACATACAGTATTGAATAGAGATTATTCTACCTTTATGAAATGGGATTTTGATTAAAACATGGCTTTTCTAGGGAGCATACTTTCTTTCAAACCAGCACAACTAGTAATGAGCAATCTGAGGAGGAAATCAGGAAAAAAAATTCCATTTGCAATAGCAACCAAAATAATCAAATATTTAAGAATAAATTTAACTAAGGATACCAAAGTCCAAGACACAAAAAACTACAAGAAATTTTAAAAGAAATCATGGAAGACCTAAATAAATAGAAGAGCATACCATGTTCATGAATTGGAAGACTAAATATAGTTAAGATGGCAATTCCACCCAAGTTGATATATAGATTCAATGCAATACCAATTAAAATACCAATAACATTTACAGAAATAGAAAAATGAATAATGAAATTTATTTGGAAGGGAAGAGTGATCCAAATAGCTAAAAATATCTTGAGAAAGAAAAACAAAGTAGGAGGTCTCACACTGCTTGAGTTTAAAGCATATTACAAGCTATAGTGGTCTAAACAGTATGGTGCTGGCATAATGATAGATATACTGATGGAATCAAATAGAGTATTCAGATATGGGCATTCTCATCTATGGAAAATTTATCTTCTTTTAAAACTTTTAAATTGTATAATATAATATATATACAAAGTAAAGAAAGAAAAAAGCAATAATTTTCAAAGCACTCTTCAACAAGTAGTTACAAGATAGATCCCAGAGTTTGCATGGGCTACTATACTGTCATCTCAGATTTTTCCTTCTAGCTTCTCCAGAACATTGGCGGCTAGAAGGAATAAATATATATTTTTTTATCATCACAATTGACTTTTTCTCTTTTTTTATGAAAAATGAATATACAAAAAAGCAATAAATTGCAAAACACAGCACAACATATCGTTGTAGAACAGATTTCAGAGTTTGGTATGAATTGCAATTTCATGATTTTAGGTTTTTACTTCTAGCTGCTCTAAGATACTGGAGACTAAAAGAAACATCAATAAAATGATTCAGCAATCATATTCATTTGTTAAACTCTACCTTCTTTGTATAACTCCACTATCACCTTTGGACAATTGAGCTTTGATAAGACAGTCAAGCCAACCACCTGTGACAGAGCAGCTTCTTCAATAAATGCTGCTTGGAGAACTGGATATCCATTTGCAAAAGAATGAAGGAGGATCCATATCTCACACCGTATATAAAAATTAATTCAAAATGGATCAAAGAACTAGACATTAGATTTAATACTTTTAGAAGAAATGTAGGGAAATAACTTATGAAACTTGTAATAGGAGGGGGTTTCCTAGTTCTTACACACAAAGCACGAGCACTGAAAAAAGAAATAGCCAAAGGGAACTCCTCAAGATTAAACACTTTTGTGTGTCAAAGAACTTTGTTAAGAAAGTAAAAAGGCAGCCTACATAAGGGGAGACAATATTTGGAAACCATGTATCAGATAAGGGTTTAGTATCCAGAATATATAAAGAGATTCTTCAACCCAACAACAAAAAGCAAACAGCCCAATTTAAAAATGGGCAAAAGACATGAACAGATACCTCTCAGAAGAGGACATACAAATGGCTAAAAGTCACATGAAAAGATGTTCCAGTTCACTGGCATTTAGGGAAATGCAAATTAAAACCACAATGAAATATCATCTGACACCCACTAGAATGGCCATTATCAAAAAAACAGAAAACAACAAGTGCTGGAGAGGATGTAGAGAAAGAGGTACACTATCTACTGTTGGTGGAAATGTAGAATGGTGCAAACACTATTTAAGGCAGTTTGGTGGTTTCTGAGGAAGTTAAGTACAGAATTGCCAGATGATTCAGCAATCCTATTACTAGGTATACACTGAGAGGACCTGAGGGCAAATACACAAATGGACATTTGCACACCAATGTTTATAGCAGCATTATTTACAATTGCCAAGAGCTGGAAACAGCCCAAATGTCCATCAATGGACAAGTGGCTAAACAAGCTGTGGTATGTAGCTACGATGGAATATTACTCAGCTGTAAGAGAGAATAAAGTCATAAAGCATGTAACAATGCGAATGAACCATGAGGACATTATGCTGAATGAAATTAGTCAGAAACAAAAGGACAAATACTATATGGTCTCACTAATATAAACTAATATTAATGAGCAAACTTGGAGAATTGAAGTTAAGAATATAGATTATCAGGAGATGCAAATAGCATAGAGATTGGGCAATTGATACAGAAGGAATACAGATTTTGCAACAGAACTGACGGTAAAAATTCAGAAATGGACAGCACAATACTACCTGATTGTAGCACAATAATGTAAGTACTGAATGAAGCTGAATGTGAGTATGATAGCAAGAGAAGGGCTGGGGGTACGTATGAAACCAGAAGGAAAGATAAAGGATAAAGACTGAGACCATATAATTTAGGAATGCCTAGAGTGGACAATGATGGTGAGTAAATATACAAATAAAAAAATGTTTTTGCGTGAGAGAGGACAAATGAGTGTCAGTATTGCAGGGTATTAAAAATAGATGGTATGGGCGGCTGCCATGGCTCAGCAGGCAGAGCTCCGACCTGCCATGCTGGAGGTCTGGAGTTCGATCCCTGGTGCCTCCTGCCCATATGCAAATTAAAAAAAAAATAGATGGTATATGGGAAAATGTACAATCAATGCCAGCTAGGGCCTATAGTCAACAGTAACACTGTAATATGCTTCCACTGAATGTAACAAAGGCATTATGCCAAAACTAAATGTCAAGAGGCAGGGGCACAGGGAAGGGGTATGGACTCTTTGTGGAAGAAACGGAAATGTCTTCAGATAGATCATGGTGGCAAAGCCATGTTTATACACTTAGGTTGGCTTGTATGATTGTGAATAAAACTGTTTAAAAATGAACAGAGAGAAATAAGTGCTAGAGAAAGAGATGTACCTATTCACTGCTGGTAGGGAAAATGAGAGGTGCAGCTTTTTGGAGGGCAGTGTGGTGGTTCCACAGAAGGCTAGGAGTGGGGTTGCCTTATGATCCTGAAACCCCATTGCTCACTGTATACCTGGAGGAACTGAATGTGGGGACAAGAATGGACATCTGCATACTGGTATCTATCGCAGCTGTGTTTACAATCCAATGGATAGGGGTGGCCCAAGGGTACAACAACTGAGGAATAGAAGGGGGAACTATGGTATAAACATACCTCAAATTACTGAGCGGCACAAGAAGGAATGAAGTTGTGAGGCATGCAGCTAGGTGAATGAAACGTAAGGACTGTATCTTGAATGAAATGTCAGAAATAAAAAGACAAATATTATCATGCTTCAATCATATGGACTAATTATAGTATAAAAACTTGGTGAACTGAAGTCAAGAGCATGGGATATCAGGTTGGGGCCTATTGTAAAGGGTCCTAGATTGTAAGTGCTTACAGCAGCCATACATATTCATGAGTTGTAACTCTCATTTCTAAATTCTGAGATACGGAGCTGTTTGTTTATAACCTGGTCATTCCCAGAAACTTTGGGTAGTTATGCAACACCTGAGACTCAGAATTAGAGCTCTGAAGCTATGAAAGTCAACAGTATCCTATTGTTTAAAAAGTTGAAAAAGGATCTTATTCAAGTAGAGATATGAATGAAGCTGATCTGGATAGGACTAGGGTAAAACAGAATACAGGGTAAAGGATGATATTGGCCATATTTTAAAACTTCAAATTCTGTGTGAGACTGAAGAGAGAGATGTTTATTGGGTGCAAAATTTATATTTTGGGTAGTGCATTTCCTAATTTTACTTGTACGGTCAGTTTAGTTGAGTTTAGTTGAACACCATAAGCACATGGACTCTTGAATAGGGCGTGAGATCTTGTTGGTTCGTCCAGGTTAGGGTGACACCCCAATATATCCCAGAGTAATTTGGGCAATGAATAAAGATGTATTTGCCAAGTCCCCTTGGGGCACTGGGGAAAAAGGAGGAAATATTCAACTTCCCCATTTGGAGAATTTTTGGTATTCTTGCAAGCAGTGGAAACAACCAAATCAATAGGCTGAGCCCTGAATAGTGGGAGTTGCTACTATGAAACTTATTCCTGCAAAGGATAGGCTAAACCTACTTAAAATTAGGCCTAAGAGTCACCCCCAAAGAACCTTTTTTGTTGCTCATATGTGGCCTTTCTCTCTAAGCTGACACAGCAAGTGAACTCACTGCCCTCCCCCACTATGTGGGACATGACTCCAACGAGGTACAAATTTCCCTGGCAACATGGGACAGAACTCCCAGGATGAGCTGGGACCCAGCATCAAGGGATTGAAAAAACCTTCTTGACCAAAAAGGGTAAGAAAGAAATGAGACAAAATAAAGTTTTGGTGACTGAGAGATTCCAAACCTAGTGGAGAGGTTATCCTGGAGGTTATTCTTATGCATTATATAGTTATCACTTTTTAGTTTATAGTATATTTGAGTGGCTAGATGGAAGTACCTGAAATTGTAGAACTATTCCAGTAGCCTTGTTTCTTGAAGATGATTGTATAATGATATAGTTTTTACAATGCGACTGTGCTATTACGAAAACCTTGAGTCTGATGCTCCTTTTATCTAGGGTATGGACAGATGAGTAAAAGATATGGATAAAATAAATAAATAAATAATAGGGGGATAAAGTTTAAAATAAATTGGGCAGATGGCAATACTAGTAGTCCATGAGAAGGAGGGGTAAGGAGTATGGTATATATAAGTTTTTTTCTTTGTTCTTTCTATTTGTTTTTCTGCTGTAATGCAAATGTTCTAAAAAATGACTGTAGTGATGAATGCACAACTATGTGATGATACTGTGAGCCACTGATTGTATACTCTATGGAATGTTTGCAAGTTAAGAATGTATGTTTGTATGTTAAGATTTATCAATAAGAATTTTTATAAAAGGAATTAAAAGCAGGGTCTTGAACAAATATTTGCACACCTATGTTCACTGTGGCATTATTCAGAATTTCCTAGGTTTGGAAGCAACTCGGGTATCCATCAACAGATGAATGAATAAAGAAAATGTGGCATATACATATAAAGGAATAATTTTTTGTTTTGTTTTGAGGTTTTGTCCAGGAATCGAACCCAGGTCTCCCACATGGAAGGCAAGCCACTGAACCACCCTTGTACCCTATACAAAGGAATATTATTCAACCATAAAAATGAATAAAGTTCTGATACATTTAACAACATGGATGAACCTTGAAGACTTCATGTTGAGTAAAATAAGCCAGAAACAAAAGGACAAATTATATGATCTAACAGATGTGAAATATTTAGAATAAGCAAAATCATAGAATCAGAAACTAGCATATAGGTTACAAGGTGACTGGCTGACAGCAGGGAATGGGGAGTTAATGCATAAATTGTACAAGGTTTCTATTTGTGCTGATGGAAAAGTTTTGGTAATGGATGATGGTGATGGTAGTACAATGTTGTGATAATAATTAACAGCAAATAAATAAATATTTGAATGTGGTTAAGAGGGGGAATAAAAGTTACTAGAATAAATTTTTTAAAAAAATCCATAGGACTGTACAACACAAACAGTGAACCCTAGAGTAAACCATGAGCTAGAGTTAATAGTACAATTATAATAATGTTCTTTCATCAATTGCAACCAATGTACCACATAATGCAAGGTATTAATAGAGTAGTATATAGGAACGATATATTTTCTGCTTGTTTTCTCTCTAAGCCTATAACTTCTCTAATGAAAACAGAGTAAACAGGGCTCTTTGGAATATTTTTACAATTTCCTGTGCATCTATGATTATTTCAAAATAGTTGTTTAAGTGCACTTATTCTCTCCAGAAATGCAAAGATTGCTTTGAAGATAAAAGATATGATACATGCTAGTTCCACTCCAGTTTTTCATTCCAGAAGCACAAGCACATTGCTGATATCTGCAAAAATGTGCGAAAAAGTCATCAACAGGTATGGACCTATGCAAATAAACTTTTCAGAGATGTAACAATAACCACTCTTGAGAAATATAATAAAAATTCATGGCATAAGCCTTTGTTTAAAGGAACTGATCTTTAACTCACCTGCCACAGTTACCAAAAGTATACTGAGTACCAAAAGTTTTTGAAAAAGCAAAAAATGAAATAAAAGCATTTCATAAACATAACATTGCCAAAAAAATAATCATCAGTAGGCTATTGATTTCACTGCTTTGTTCCTTTGCGGCATACTCCTGCACTTTGACCCAATGGGTTCACTACAGTATTGGGTTAGGGGTAACACAATTCCCCTTTCTCCCCTAGAAGCTGATTATAAGTAGAAAATAAATAGGTGACAAATGTGATGAAACTTAAGCCCCCCCACCCCCCATCCACATGCACTTGGTCTTGTTTTCTTTCCTTGGCCCCTGTCTAATCAGCCACTTCCCATGTGAAACTCTATTAGATTATAAACAGGCATTCTCATGTAGTGAACCTTTTAACTAACTCTAAAATCCTTTTCATCTATAATCCTAGGACTTCAAACCCAGAGATCGTGTCTACAGCTAAAAAGGAAAAGAAAAGAAGAAGAACAAAGGAAACTAATACAAAGATAGAGTCTCATCTTCCTTTGGTGGTGCCACTTGAAAACATAGGAAGGGATCTGGAAAGGAGCTTTCTTCTTTGGAACTGATTGAGCTTTCAAGGTTCTGTAGTTGCCAAAGCATTCAAATGTCCTCCTTGTGGCCACTGCCTCTCACTACACTTGAAGGCTACATTCACATACACATAATGAAGAGGAGAATTAAGATAATTACTGTGATAATTTGAGTCTTCTCCATACCTCTCTTATCCTAAATATGCGTACACCTCCGGGCACAGGTGGCCTGGGCTGAAACACCATGCTCAATTGACACTCCTGTGTGGCTGTGTAAAGCAGTACTTAGAGTCATCTGGTGTGAGAAGCACTGATGTTTTACCACCTTGATAGTGAATACCAGGTAGATCAAGATTACAGGTATTTTGTGTCTGACCAGAGCAAAGATTTCTTGTGTAAAAATGGGGCACTATATAGCAGAGGCTTAGTGGTCAACTTGGTAGTTTTTAAAAAAATTGGCTCTTCTTAGACCTGGTCAGGAGTTAGGTTTTGAGTTCTGAGACAATGTTTCAGAACTCTGAATGTTCTGTTTTATTGCTGCTCCAAACAAGACTTTTTTTAGTGATGAGGCAGATATATTTTGAAAACATCAATCTACTCTCAAGTAATGCTGGTATGCAATTGAAAAGAGTTTCTACTCTAGAATTTGAACAGATCCGCTGCTCAAAGACTGATGTTTGTGGCCTGTTGAATACTTTAATGTCAGTCATCATACATCTGGAAATTCTCATACTGAGGCCTTCTTTATACTCTGAAGCAAAACAATGAAAAGTCGTGTATTAGTTTTCTATTGATGCCATAACAAATAACCACAACTTGAGCAGCTTAAAAACAATACCAATTTATTATCTTAAAATTCCAGAGGTAGAAATCTGATGCAAATGTCACTGGGCTAAAATCAGTGTGTCAGCAGGGCACACATACTTTCTGGAATTTCTAGGGGAGAATCTATTTCCAGCTTCTAGCTGTTGCTCACATTTCTTGACTTGTGGCTCCCTTCCTGCAGCTTCAAAGCCAGCAACAGGAATTGAAGTCTTTCTCACACTGACATTTCTCTGGTTCTCTGTAACTGAGAAAGAGTCTCTGCTTTTAAAGATTGATGTGATTAGATTGGGTCTACCTCAAAAATCCTGGATAATCTTCCCATCTCAAGGTCCTTAATCTTAATCATATCTGCAGAGTCCCTTTTGCCATATAATATATTTATAGGTTCTGGGGTTAGGAAGTGGACATGTTCAGGGGGCCAGTCTTCTGCCTACCACAGGTCTCTCAAAAGAAGTATGCCACACCCCAGGTACACATCATATTACAGTCTCCAAAACACAGATACTTAAGAGTTTATGGAAACTGAAGACACATCCACTGCTTTATAGTCCAAATCATGGACAATCTGATAAGATCCCTGTGGCTTACATGCCAAGGCACTGGCCCTTCACTCTACACTCTAACTTGGGGATTTTTAGTTAACAAGTAGCTAGTTGTTAGTGATGCTGCTGGAAGTGCTCACAAAGCCCCCACATATGGAAGGATGTTTAGATGCAAGCATCTTAAATTTATAAGTTGATGCTTCTGGAATTTTCCAACATGATGATGCAACTCTGCTTTCTAGTTTTCTAGTCTAACTAAAATAAGGTAAGCAGAGAACTTGTGACAAAATAGGTAAAATTTAGGAAATACAAATCTATCTAAAAATCAACTAACTGCTGATTCAGACATACTAACTGCTTCTCAGCTTACGAAGAATTTATACCCATGATCTACTTACATGTATAAGAATATATATGGTTGAATTTCTAAAAGGCAATTCAATCCTTAAAAGAAGATGCTTATCATGAATCAGGAAGAGGATGATATTGCAAAAAAACCATAGGAAGCCCTTCAGTATTTCGGTACGTGGAAAATTCAACTTGAGAGAGACAAAGAAGCAGCAAGAGAGACGAAGAAACTTAGAACTGGAATCCATTGTCACCTTCCTGGGATACCGAATGAAAGAACTTTATTCAACAGCTGCCTGCAGACTCTCTTAGGAAAGGCTACTGTCTTTGGTTTAGGACTATACTTTCAAAGATTACCTTAACAGGGAAAGTGAAGTTCGGAGGGTCTGTTCTACAAGAAGACTGAACAAGTTTGGTAGTGAAAGAAAGCTGAGAAGAGAAGGAGCAAAGATGGGGGTGAGAGGATACAAGAGGAGAAAGAGAGGTGACAGATGTCAGGGCCGTGCATATTTTAAGTTGTTTGCATCGCTGTGGTTTAACCACTCTGCTTCCCCCGAATCTTTTACAAAATCTGCTACACACCCAAGTGCCTTATCAGCATGATTTCCTCAGAAAGGAAAGGACTTGTCATCTTCATCTGGTGAGTGAAGGGCCAAGAAAAGAGCAAAGCTGAGATGAGGAATGAGGATCAGATGAAAGTGAGTTTGAGAGGCCTGTGGAAGTGGGAATTCACAGGAGATTCAACCACAGAAACATGAACTCCAAGAAACTTGTGAAAATATCAGATCATATTATACTTTCCAGGTACAGAGGACAGAGAAACTTAAGTCAATTTTATTTCAATTTGAAAGGGCATGATGACCTAGGTCAAATTCTGAATTACAATTTATCACAGATCTAAGCAAAAAAAAAAAAAGAAAATATGGAAATTAGAGCTACTGGTGTCAATCTCTTAGGATCACTATATTCTTATTGCTGGTATTTTTTTTTTTCGGACCAGATATTTCAACAGTTGTTGCTGAATCTGTATTAAAAACAGAGTGAGAAGTTCAAGTCTATGGAAAGGTTATTCAATTTTTTTCCCTGAAAAAAGCTATTGCTGAAACACTGTATCAGCTGCTGAGAAAATGCAGTTCATAGCATTAGATTCACCCATTTGAGGATTTTATTTTTATTTATTTAGTCATTTATTCTCAGGCATATTCTGCCTTCCAAAGCTTTGCTGGGATATTAGAGTGACTATAAACCACTACCCTATCCTGTGACATTGCACCATTTAGTGATTCACTTCAAAAAAACACATGGCATCAATGCTCAGTATTTAAGAACAATGTTTTTGATAAAATAGAAAGGCACATGCCTGCTAAAAATATATATATATTTGTTCTTATTATGGAAATTTACATGCTTTACAAAGATCTCCAAATAGATGTGGTCTGTATTGATTACAATGACCTTTAAACCTTTTTAGTTTGTAACAATCACAACCTTGTGAACTTTTTGTGGGGCTTAAGACTTTTCCCCAGGGCTTAAACTTTGACTTTCCTCCAAGCCCAAAAGGACTGTAAGTAAAGCAGATGTTCTACACCATTGTCAATCAAAGGACCCAGATTCTGTGGATCTATCTCCAGTGGAAGTTTTGATGTTGAAAGACCTCCCATACTCACCTCGTAAAGAGAATAACTACCTGTGTATGACCTTGATATAAAAGAAATGATGAAATAATTTAGCAGGAAAGTTTCCCCAGCATAATGGATATCTTTAACGGTAAGAATAAATTTTGTATTTTTTTTTCTCATTTATTTGACACCCTTATATGGAAACCCAGCTCATACATTCTGATCCCCTACAGTCCTGAAAAGCAGTGTGCTCAGGGAGCTTTTAGATAAATGAAGAGACACAGCAGGCAAACTGTAAACACAGACTGAATGAAGGAAGTACAATAAGTGTAGGATTTGAGTTTGGTGGGAATAGAAAAACAGGAACGCTCAATTTTATTAGGGAATTTCATTTTAAGCTGGACCTAAAATGAAAAGGAAAATTTCAAAATGCAGTGAAAAGGTGAAAGAATATTCTGAGTTGAGGGACTAGCCTGAATGACTTTGTAACATTTTGTCCATCTCATGGGAGCAGGAATCTTATCTATCCTGTTTATCACAATCGTAAAGAAATGGAAGAGTGCCTGGGACACAGAGACATAGAAGGAAATATATATATAACTACATGGGAAAAGTGAAGAGAACCTATAGATGGCAACCTGAAATTGATTGTGATCATGAAATACTATAAAGAAGGTATTATGCTTTTAATGTATTACATACTATATACACACATACATGAAAATATATATACACACATATATTTGGAATAATCTATTGAGACACTTTTATATTTTAGTAGAAGTAACATCCACAACAAAATGTCTTGGTGAAGAATTCACATTTACTTTATAGGATTATTCCAGAGAAAAGATGTGAATGTTTTGGACTGATTTTTAAAGTGCTCTAAGTAATCCAAGTTTCAGATAAATCTTCGGAAGCAAAAACTGTAGCTCTGAGCAACTGCACTAGGAAGTACTTATTCAACAAACATTTTTTGAGTACCAATTCTGTGCAAAACACTGTTCTGAGTACTGAGGATACTGTAGTGAATAGAAGATATAAAAGTGATTGTTTTCAGAGTTTATATCCCTCGTAGAAGGAAATAGACAAACAAATAAATATACACCATGTCAGATGGTAATAAGTGCTAAGAATAAAGCCAAAACAGTTACCGGGCTTTCGAATGGAGAATGATGAGATGAGACAAGTTTATATGAGTTTACATAGGGTGTTTGACATAAGTGACAGTTGGACAGAGATCTAAATGAAGTGAAAGAAAATGCCCTGCAGATTTATGGGTGAAAGTGTTCCAGGCACAGGGAGCAGAAAAGGCAAGGGCTCTGAGGCAAAAGAGCGTTCAATGTGTTAGAGGAAGCAAGGAGGGAAGGTCTGGAGAGGAGTGAACCAGTGAGAGAATCGTAGGAGATAAAGCCAGACATATTCCCAGGCAGTGAAGGTGATAAATGCCCGAAACTCTCTTTTCTGACAGTGGTACTATGTTTTCTACAGTTAAATTTAAGGAGTTTTTTTGAGCAGGAGCCTATCTACCTCATCTTCCTCATGTGGAAGATATTTATAATTAAGGGCATCTTAGAGTTTATTTTTGAAAAAGATTGACCAATCACCTTTTTCACTGCTTAAACTGCCCCTGCACTGCTTTGAGTACGAGGATATGTCCAGCTCATCACTACTGGGGATTCGATTTAATATTTAACCTGACTTTCTCTGCGCAGGCTTATATGAGGACTGATGAAAAAAGGGATGTTCTAGATGTGTCACTGACTCTTGTTACTCTCTCCTGTTCTCAAAGGGGTGTCTTATCTCCAAAGGGGTTATGAACACCAATTTTAGAGTCAGTTATTTTCAAACACAGATTTTTAAGAAATCCATTCCCTCTGAGAAGTCACAAGACAAACAAAGCAAGCATGTACTGACTACTGCTATGTACATAGGACTATCTTTTGTAGGATATACAAAATGAAGGAAGCAGTAATTCTCTGCCTTCCATCACTGCTGAAGGTGAATTGCTTAAAATTCCTATAACCACCAACACAATTTCAAAACCTCTTGTAAAAGTATTATATTTGATGGTTAAAATATTATTAAATAAGGGGTAATGTTTCGGTATATCAAATGGTGCCTAATGGCTCAATGCCAACATTTTTCTTTCTTGGAAGATTCTTCTTTTTTTGAATTTCTGAAATACTGTCAGGGCTTTTCCATCTCAAAGCAGGAGCCACCCCCCACCCCCGCCATTACAAGAGAATGAAATAGAAGAAGTAAGAGATCTAGCATTCAGCAATCAAGATGTGTCAGGCATATTCCAGGTTTTATTTAAATTTAAAAGAATACTGTAGGGACTTCCAGGAAGATGCTTGACTAGAGTAGCTTGAAATTAGCCCTGCTCCATGGAAAAGTTAGAGAAGGGACAGGAGGGCTACTGAGACAGCAATTTGGGAGTAGTGCTGACCTGGAGGGGCCTTCTGCACCACATGCGGCAGCCCTGGTTGCAGAGGTGGAGTAACTAAGAGGCAAAAAGCTGGAGCCTCACTTGGAGGTGTGGAGTCACGGAGCATGCGGGAGTGCATGGATGGGAACACGGGACTAGGAAGTAAGCCAGGCCACGTTCCTTGGGTGCACTACCCTCACCAGCGCAGCGCCATAACCAGTGACTCACCCCACACCCCGTGCATCTGAACCTCGTCACCTGCTCCCATTCCCCACACTCCAGGCACCCCCACCCCACCAGCCCCCAGTACACGTAACTGAACCACACCCCCGCACCAAGTGCAGCAAAAAACAACCTCTCCTGCACCCTTCCCAAGCACTACCTCCCCCTCCCTGTTCTCTGCATGCTGTTGCCAGGGCATAAAGGTTGTGGGTACTAACCTGAATACCAAGGTTACCCCTGTCCCCCTCCCCATAGTGTCACATAGCCTCACCTCACCCACCCTGAGCTTAGCACATCCATTTACAGTACTCCCAGGCCCATGAATACACACCAGCCCCCAATCACATCATTCAGCTCTGGATGAATGCACTTTACAGCAGTCCTAGACCACACATGTGCAAAGGACTCAGCCTCACTTCCCACTCTGCGAAAGTGCCGACCTGTGCAGCTGGGTCACAACTGCCCCCAATCCACAAACATGTAACGCTGACCTGCTGCCACAGCTCTATGCATGGGCACAAAAGGCCATGCGCCTTAGACCAGCACACACCAGGGTTACACCCCTCAGACGGGTTCACATACATAACTACATTCTCCCTGGCCACTGGGTGCCCGCGTTCACAAGCATAAGTGTAACATCCCCAACCTGTGTCCATACCTGCTCTGAAACAAATCACTGTACTGAGTGCTCCACCCCGTGCCCTCCTCTCTGTTGTACAACCATCCTGCAAACACAAGGCCTTAGACTATTGAAAGAAATCAACTCACAGAGTAAATCAATCAAGATATCTACATGCAATGAAGACAGCAGAAGATCACTCAGAACATCACAATGCAGAGATATAGCCCTGCCTAATGACCAAATTAAAACACCAGAGAAGACACAGACATTGGAACTACTAATCAAAGATGTTCATACAACTCTACTTAATAAAATAAGTGGGATAGCAAATGACATAAAGGAGATCAAGAGGACAGTAAAAGAGCACAACAAGGAATTTGAAAAAACAGAAAAATTGCAGAAATCGCACAAATTAAAGACTCTGTTGACCAAATAAAAAACATACTAGAGGCACACAACACCAGATTTGAAGAGCCAGAAGAAAGAATAAGTGATATAGACTACAGGATAATTGACTTCGAAGACTTAAAACAGCAAATGGCAAAAAAGATGGAAAAAATTCAATGGGAACTCAGGGAAATGATAGACAAAACAAAACACACAAACATAAGAATCATTGGTGTCCCAGAAAGAAAAGACAGGAGTAAAGGGCTAGGTAGAGTAGTTGAGGAAATAATGGGGGAACCCAACCCTCATAAAGGACATAAATACACAAGTCAAAGAAATCCAAAGAACTCCAAACAGAAAAAATCCAAATAGGCCCTCCCAAAGGTACATACTAAGCAGTCTGTCAAATGTTGGAGAGAAGCAGAAAATCCTGAAAATGGCAAGAGAAAAACAATCTACTATATAGAGGAAACAAATCAGACTGAGTTCAGACCACTCAACTAGCACCGTGGAGGCAAAAGGCAGTGGTATGATATATTCAAGATCCTGAAAGAGAAAGACTTCCAGCCAAGAATTCTGTACCCAGCCAAATTATATTTTAAAAATGAGGGAGAGATTAAAACTTTCACAGACATAGAAGTCCTGAGAGAATTTGTTAACAAGAGGCCAGCCCTACAAGAAATACTAAAAGGAGTTCTGCTAGCTGAAAAAAAAGACAGAAGAGGGAGGTCTGGAGGAGGGCACAGAATTGAAGAGTATCACTAAGAGTAATTTAAAGAATACAAAGAGAAAGAGGGAAAAGAATATATAGATCTGACAAATAAAAAAGATAAGATGGTAGAATCAAGAAACGCCTTTTCAGTAATAACTTTGAATGTTAATGGACTAAACTTACCAATTAAAAGATACAAATCGGCAAAATGGATTAAGAAACACAATCCAGCTATAGGCTGCTTACAAGAGACTCTTCTTAGACACAAGGATACAAATAGATCGAAAGTGAAAGGATGGAAAAAGATTTATCATGCAAGTTGTAACCAAAAGAAAGCAGGAGTAGCTATATTAATATCAGACAAAATAGACTTTAAATGTAAAGACCACAGAAGAGACAAAGAAGGACACTATATACTAATTAAAGGGTCAATTCACCAAGAAGATATAACAATCATAAATGCTTATGCTCCCAATCAAGGAGCTCCAAAGTACATGAGACAGACATTGGCAAAACTGAAGGGAGCGATAGATGTTTCAACAATAATAGTAGGATACACCACTCTCCTCTGTAGATAGAACAACCAGACAGAAGATCAACAAGGAAATAGAGAAGTTAAATAACTTCATAAATGAATTAGACCTAACAGACATATATAGGTCATTGCACCCCAAAACACAAGGTTATACATTCTTCTCTAGCGTTGAAGGAACATTTTCCAGGGTAGATCATTTGTATGGGGCACAAAACAGGTCTTCATAAATTTAAAAACATTGAAATTATTCAAAGCACTTTCTCTGATCACAATGGGATGAAGCTGGATCTCAATAACCAGCAAAGAATGAGAACATTCACACATATATAGAGATTAAATAACATGTTCTTAAACAACCAGTGGGTCAAAGAAGAAATTGTAAGAGAAATCAGCAGCTATCTGGAGATGAATGAAAATGAGCATACAACTTATCAGAACTCATGGGAGTGGTGAGGGCTGTGCTGAGAGGGAAATATATTGCCTTAAGTGCCTATATTAAAGAACAAGAAAGAGCAAAAATCGAGGACTTAACAGCAAACCTGGAGATTTAGAAAGAACAGCAAACTAACCCCAAAGCACATAGGAGAAGAGAAATAACAAAGATTAAAGTGGAGCTAAATGAATGGAAGAACAAAAGAACAATAGAAAGAATCAATAAAACCAAAAGTTGGTTCTTTGAGAAAATCAATAAAATTGATGGGTCACTAGCAAGACTGACAAAGAAAAAAAGAGAGAGGATGCAAATCAACAAAATCAGAAATGAGAAGGGATGTGTTGCCACAGACCCTTAAGAAATAAAAGAAATCATAAGAGGATACTATGAGCAACTATATGCCAACAAACTAGACAACTTAGATGAAATGGACAAATTCCTGGAGACACACATATAAGCCACACTGACTCAGGAAGAAATAGAAGATCCCAACAAACCAATCACAAGTAAAAAGATTCAAACAGTCAGGGCCATATGGCTTCACAGGGGAATTTTATCAAACATTCCGGAAAGAACCAACATCAGGCCTGCTCAAACTTTTCCAAAAAATTGAGGAATAAGGAACTCTACCTAACTCATTTTATGAAGCTAATTATTATTTTAATACCCAAATTGGGTAAAGATGCTATAAGAAAGGAAAACTACAGGCCAATCTCCCTAATGAACATAGATACAAAAATTCTCAATAAAATATTAGAAAATTGAATCCAACAGCACAATAAAAGAATTATACACAATAACCAAGTAGGGTTTATACCAGGAATACAAGGATGGTACAATACTAGAAAATCAATTAATGTAATACAGTACACAAGCCAATTAAAAGGGAAAAATCACATGACCATTTCAATTGATGCTGAAAAAGCATTCGACAAAATTCAGCATCCTTTTCTGATAAAAGCATTCCAAAAGATAGGGAAAAAAAGGTAACTACCTCAATATGATAAAGGAAATGTATAAAAAACTGATAGCCAGCATCGTACTCAATAGAGAGAGACTGAAAGCCTTCCCCCTAAGATCAGTTACAAGATAAGGATGCCCACTACACCACAATTATTCAAGATTGTGCTAGAAGTTCTAGCTAGAGCAATCAGGAAGGACAAAAAACTAAAAGCCATCTAAATTGGAAAAGAAGAAGTAAAACACTCATTATTTGCAGATGATACGATACTATACTTGGGAGATCCTGAGAAATCTACAGCAAAGTTACCTGAGCCAATAAACAAATTCAGCAAGGTGGTGGGATATAAAATTAATGTGCAAAAAATCAGTTGCATTTCTATATACAAGCAATAAACTAGCTGAGGAGTCAGTTAAGGAAAAAATTCCATTCAAATTAGCAATTAAAAAAATCAAATACTTAGGAATGAACTTAACTAGGGACATAAAGGACTTGTACACAGAATACTACATAACATTGCTAAAAGAAATCAAAGGAGATCTAAATAGGTGGAAAGACATTCCCTGTTCATGGATAGGAAGGCTAAATATAGTTAAGATGTCAATTCTCCCCAACTTAATCTATTAGATTCAATACAATACCAATCAAAATTTCAACAACCTCCTTTGAAGATTTGGAAAAGCTAACTATCAAATCCACCTGGAAGGAAAAGAGACCCCAAATAGCTAAAAGCATCCTAAAAAAGAAGAAAACAGTGGGAGGATTAACACTGCCTAACTTTAAAGCCTTTTATAAAGCCACAGTGGTCAAAACAGCATTGTACCGGCACAGAGACAGAACCATTGACCAATGGAATCGAATTGAGAGTGCAGAAACAGACCACCAAATCTATTGTCAACTGATTTTTGGCAAGGCCCCCAAATCCTCTGAACTGGGACAAAATAGTCTTTTCAAAAATTGGGCAAGGAAGAACGGGATATCAAAAGCCAAGAGAATGAAAGAGGACCCCTATCTTACACCCTACACAAAAATTAACTCAAAGTGGATCAAACACTTAAATATAAGAACTAGCACCATAAAGCTTCTAGAAGAAAATGTAGGGAAATATCTTCAAAACCTAGTAATAGGAGGCAGCTTCCTAAACTTTACACCCAAAGTAGAAGCAACAAAAGAAAAAATAGATAAATGGGAATTCAACAAAATCAAATGCCTCTGTGCCTCAAAAGAATTTGCCAAAAAGGTAAACAGGCAGCCAACTCAATGGGAGAAAATATTTGGAAATTACATATTGGACAAAGAAATATATACAAAGAAATCATTCAACTCAATAAAAGAATAAACAATCCAATTATAAAATGGGCTAAAGATATGTATAGGCATTTTTTGAAGAGCAAACACAGATGGCTCAAAAGCACATGAAAAGATGTTCAGTTTCATTGGCTATACAGGAAATGCAGATCAAGACTACAATGAAATACCACCTGTGCTGGTTTGAAAGATGTATGTACCCTAGAAAAGCCATGTTTTAATTCTAATCCCATTTTTTAAATCCAGCTGTTTCTTCTAATCCCTATTCAGTACTGCATATTTGAATCCGTATTTAGATCATCTCCCTGGAGATGTGACTCAATCAAGAGTGATTGTTAGGATGGATTAGATGGAGATGTGTCTCCACCCATTCAGGTGGGTCTTGATTAGTTCACTGGAATCCTATAAAAGAGGAAACATTTTGGAGAAAGTTAGAGATTCTGAGAGAGCAGAATGACATAGCCACAAGAAGTGGAGAGTCTACCAGTCAGCGACCTTTGGAGATGAAGAAGGAAAAGCCTCCTGGGGAGCTTCATGAAGCAGGAAGCCAGGAGAGAAAGCTAGCAGTTGCCACCATGTTCACCACATGCCTTCCCAGATGAGTGAGAAACCCTATGTTTGCTATGTGCCTTCTCACTTGAGAGAGAAACCCTGAACTTCATCGACCTTCTTGAGCCAAAGTATCTTTCCATGGATGCCTTTGATTGGACATTTCTATAGACTTATTTTAATTGGGACATTATCTTGGCCTTAGAGCTGTAAACTAGCAACTTATTAAATTCCCCCTTTTAAAAGCCATTCCATTTCTGGTATATTGCATTCCAGCAGCTAGCAAACTAGAACACCACCTCACACCTATAAGAATAGCTGCTGTTAAACAATCAGGAAACTATAAATGTTGGAGAAGATGTGGAAAAACTGGAATACTTATGCACTGCTGGTGGGAATGTACAATGTTGCAGCCACTATGGAATACTGTTTAGTAGTTCCTGAGGAAACTAAATATCAAGTTGCCCTTTGACCCAGCAATAGCACTACTTGGTATATACCCAGAAGAGCTGAAAGCAATGACACAAACAGACATTTGCACACCAATATTCATAGTAGCATTATTCACAATTGCCAAAAGATGGAAACAAATCAAATGCCCATCAACAGATAAGTGGATCGACAAAATGTAGTATATACATACGATGGAATATTATGCAGCAGTAAGACAAAATGACGTCATGAAGCACGTCATTTTGACAAGATGGATGAGCCTTGAGGACATAATGCTGAGCGAAATTGGCTAGACACAAAAGGATACTGTATGATTCCACTTTTATGACCAGAATAAAGGTATAATCAGAGACTTATAGTACAGAAGGCAGGGGACTTAGAGATATATAGAAGCTAGAGATAGGTGAACCGTTAGCTAATGAGGTTGAACTCCAATGTAAGGGAATAGATAGAAGCAAAGGTGATTCTCTGGTGGGTCTAGAAGTAATATTACCATATTGAAGATGAAAGGGATTGCACAGACCTACGTGTCCCACTGACTCACACTAGAAATATGAGTGGGTTCTCATAAAAATTACTTCAAAGATATGATTCTTGTATAAAGAATGTTTAAGTCCAGGGTACAGGGGGAAAACTGCTATTACATGCTATGAGCTGTGTTCAAAAGGAAACCATCAGCACTACCACAGCAACAGCAGAGGTAAATAATGGGGTGAGGGACAAGAGTAAGAGGAGGTTTAGATTTCCTGTTTGGTGAGAGTGTGTTTATTGGTTTCTGACTCTTGGGAACAATGAAATTATCTAAAACTGAAAATGTTGATGGACTGTGGACTTTGGGCCCTCTACACGATGTCCAACAAGTGCAGGTTGCTGAAGGATGCACTGATGGAGAAGTAGATTGGCGAATGATGGTGTATACTTATGAATGAAGGTTGTGTTGCTACAAAAAAAGAACAATGTCGTGAGGCATGCAACGATGTTAATGAACATGTGGGACATTTGGTGAGACAAAATAAGTCAGAAACAAAACAACAACGGTATGGTCACCTTTAGAAAATGCTTATAAGTAAACAGGGGCCTAGATTGTAAGCTTTTAGAGCAGACACATTAAGTCCAGAGTAGTGATTATTATTTCTGGATTCTGGGAGGCTGTTTTATATATATAACCTGATATTTAGAGATAAGAATGAAGCCGAACAGGTTGGGGTTAAAGTACTTCAGAACATAGGGGTAAAGAAGACGGTGTCTATATATTAGAACCACACAAACTCTTTGAGATCAATGGAAGAAAGGTTTCTTTGGTAGAATTGAAATTTTCTGTAGTGCATAATCTAATTCAACCTATCTGTATAGCTCATTGAACAACTGAAACATTAGAAGCACAGAATAAGAAAGAGGTCCTTTAATCCTGTATAGATTATTGTAATGCCTGAATATATTAAGCAGATAATCAAAAAGTATTGGCAAAGTTTTCCGAAGAAGGGGAGAAAGACTATGGAACTATTAAACCTTACCATCGGGGAATCTCGATACTGTGTCAAACCTAAGGAATACCCAACTCAGTAGGCTATGTCCTCGATCATGGGACTTACTCTTGTGAAGCTTATGTAGGTAGCTGAGAAACTTAGACTACCTATAGGCATGCCTAAGAGTTACTTTTGAAGGACATCTGTTGTGCTCAGATGTGGGCTCAGTCTCTCTAAGCCCAACTCTGCAAGTGAAATCATTGCCCTTCCCACTATGTGGGACATGGCATCCAGGTGTGAAAGCCTCCCTGGCAACGTGGGAGAGGACTTCCAGGGCTGAATCCAGACCTGACACTGTGGGATCAACAATTACATCCTGACCAAAAGGGGAAAAAAAAGTATAATTAATAAAGTATCAATGGCAGAGAGAGATCAAATAGAGTCGAGAGGCTACTCTGGAGGTTGCTTTTACTCAAGCTTCAGGTAGACCTTCCTACCTATCATAACCTGTCAATCCCCAACCAGGACCATTCCAGCCAGTCCTAAAGAACACCTAAGGCAATATATAAGATTCTACAAGGGTTCTAGGCACTAGAGTAACTTTCCAGAAACCTACAATCTCCAGATGGGTCCTGGGTCCAGATAAGTCCTGAAACCTATCCCACCC
>PVIY010034340.1:0-27216 GCA_004026745.1 Myrmecophaga tridactyla
CTGGGGCTGGGATTGGGGCAGGGGTGGGGCTGAGGTTGGGGCTGGAGCCGAGGTTAACCTGGGGTTGGGGTTGAGGTTGGGGCCAGACACGGGGTTGGGGCTGGAGACCGGTTGCGGTAGAGACCGGGGTAGGAACCGCGGCTGAGGCTGGAGCCGAGGTTAAGCCCGGGGTTGGGGCTGCGGCTGGGCTGGGGATGGGGCTGGGGCTGGGGCTGGAGCTGGGGCTGGGGCCACGGCTGAGGTCTGGCAGCTCCCACCCAGCCCAGGGGGCTGGTCACTCGCGGCCGGCGGGGTCCTCGGCCCGACCAGCGCCCGCCCGCGCGCGCCTCACCTGTATGTAGTTGTTCTCACAGTAGTCAGCCACCCGCGTCAGGTTCTGGTAACTCTCTATCAGCGCCCTCTTGCCAGACGGGATCTCCTCGTCTAGTAACATCTGCAGCTCTGCCATTTTCCACCCCTCCGCATCGCTTCCTCTCGCGTTAAAGAGACAGCGGCAGCACGGTCGGCGGAGCTCGGCGCCCCTCGCAGCCCGGATACCGACGGCCTGCCCGCCCTCCCGCCTGGTATTGTGGGACAGCGCCGCCTCCTCTTCCTCCTCTCCCTCTCCACCCCCGCCACTCGCTCCGCGCAGCCTCCCGGACCTTCTGCTCTCGCGATCGTTCAGCGAGCGCAGGCCGCGGGATTTGGTATTTCTTCTTCTGCACCGCCTTCTGGGAATTGTAGTATCTGAGATACGGGCGTCGCGACGGAAGCGCATGCGCCCAGGGCACCTCCGGGATGGAAGGAGAGGGGCGTCAATCAAGGACATTGCCCTGCGGCGGGGGATTTAGGGCCCGAGTTTGCTATCGCTCCGGGAGATGGCGCCACAGGGTGATTCTGGAGAATAAAAACGTTTCCTAGGGCAGGCTGTGAAACTTTCCTAATTAGGACGTCAATGAATTGGGAACAAGGATTCTGATTAGGATTAAAAAGGAGTAGAATATGGAAAACCCCACATCTTTATCTTCTTAAAGATGACGCTGCGATGATAAGCAATTGCCCCTGATTGGTTTTGATAAGTTTCCTAAATTCTGTTGCTCTGAGTGAGCTTTCAGTCTAGTCAGATAAAGAAAAATACTGAGAATGGGGCTTTTCCAGGGAGCTCCAGCCAGATCAATGATTGGGCTTTTGGAGGCACTCCAAAACCTGTCCTTCCCCTCCAAGTGGCTGCTAAGCTGCTGGCTTTTCACAGCTGTCGTGGTTTGATGCTGTTGGTTTTCAAGGCTGCTGTGGAGCTAGAGGGAGAGGGGGAAGAAAAACAAATGAAAACGCCACAAAACTTGCTGTTCTTACTGAGTTTCAGCAATTTTTCTTGAATAAATGCTCATCAGATTGTTACAAGCTTGTGGTTTTCAGAGTTGTGGAAAAGTTGATTTTGGCAATTTTTGTTGTTTATTGCTTTTATCAGCAAGTTTTTGGAGGTCGCTTCTCCACCATTCTGGAAGTCCATCCCCTTGTTTATTTTAAATCTAACCTCAACCATCCACCAGCTGTGTGACCCTAAGTAAATTACATAATCTTGCTAGAACCTATGCCTTCAAAGTAATAAAGGAGGTAACAACAAAAATACCGTAAAGGATTCAACACATTTTCAAAGTAACACAATACACGTAAGCTTTTGTGATGAAAACTTGTTTGCCCTCACAAATCTGTTCTCTCCTTCCTACTGGCCACTAGACAGTCCAGGTAAACTACATTTCTCAACCTTCCTTAGAGGTTCTGTTCCATAAATTCTCACCAATGCAATTGAGGGGAAGGGATGTATGTAATTATGACTTACTGAAATTTCTGCTGAAGTGATAGGTACCCTGGACTTGCCTCCCTGCTTAACATCTCACTGGCTTAAATGACAATTGAACCCAAGCCTTTTTTAAATGAGGCACATTGTAAACTCCTTTATGTACAGGAGTATTCTTTGACAAGTTAAATAAAATGTCCGCTGAAGACTTTCCACTGCCAAAACAATTCAGAAAGTCCACTTCAGTTGATGGGATTCAGTCCTTGTCTGTTTACTTTCCCTTAAAAGAATAGATCATTGTTTACTGCACTTTGCTTCTAGATTGTATGCCTGTTTCTTTGTGGCAAATTACCAGTGTGGGTATTTTATACCAATCTTCTATACATGATGCAGAAGAATTTTAGACTTAGCTATTCCAAAACTGACCAGTATCATATGTTTTCTCATTTGGGTAGAGAAATCAGTGAGAAATAATGTAAAAAATGTTTCTAAATATTCAATTATAGGATATACTAGTGTTTTCCAAAATGAATCTCTATACCTATGATCATGAAAGCGATATAATGCATCATGACCAGGATTATAAAAAGTAAAAGAGGCGAGAAAATATTAGAGGGAATAACAACAGTAAGGTAATGATCAATGGAAGTTTTTGTTTTAAATAATAAATATATAAGAAAACATATTTCATACTCTGCAACAAAGTCAAAAAGGTTTGTGAAACACCTGGACCGCACTCTGTCAAGTCTACGTAGATGCTCACATAAAAGCAGCTCTTGGAAGGTCAAAATCGAAAGGAATTAAGTCCTAATGGATTGTATAAGAGTTTTGAGCAAACAGAAGTAAATTTTGACCTCCTGAATTTTCCCTAATTTTATTTATTTTTTTGAATATGTAATATATTCACATGACTGAATATTCAAAAGGCTCAACAAGTAGGCTTTGAAAGGATTTTATCCCACATCTTATCTCCAGCCTCCCAGAGGCAACAGATGTTATCACTTTCTTACAGGCCTCCTAGAGATTATATGTACAAACAGTTTTTTTACATAAATAGATCACATACTGTTCTGCCTCCTTGTTTTTTTTTTATTCCTTTAACCACACATTCCTGAGATCACTGTATATCATATATTAAAATGTCCTCATTGTCCTGGGGGTGTTCAAGGTAGTTCAGTGGTAGAATTCTCGCCTGCCATGCCGGAGACCTGGGTTCAATTCCCAGCCCATGCACTTCCCAAACAAAGCAATCAACAAAAATAAAAGTTCAACAAATGGTGCTGCAATAATGGGATACTCACATGGGAAAAGAATGAAATAAAACCCTGCCATACAGCATACCAAAAAAATTTTTCCTCATTGTTCTTTCTGGTATTTTTGTAAGTGGATGTATCATAATTATAGAAAGACATTGTGTTCAATCTTGAACTATTTCCACAAACTGCAATGACTAGTTTTCTTTACATGAGGGAAACTAGTTCTTTTAGTTATGAAAATATATTTAAAAGCTATTATAATTAAAAATATTTAGTGATGACATGAATAGATAAACAGATTTTTAAAAAGATTAAAAAGTTTAAAAACAGTTCCCAAAAATATGGAGGAACCTAGTGTTCCTCCATACATATATATATTTAAATGCAGTTTTACTGAGATATATTCACATACCATATAATCATCCAAAATATACAATCAATGGTACCCAGTATCATTTGTGTATTCATCATCACCATCAATTTTTGAACATTTTCATTACTCCAAAAACAATAAAAAGAATAAAAATAAAAGTGAAAAACATCCCATACCCTCCCACTCCACCTACTGTTTATTTAATTATTGTATTTATTTTCTTACTCATCTATCCACACACTGAATAAAGGGAGTATCAGTCACCAGGTTTTCACAATCACATGGTCACACCACAAAAGCTATATAGTTATACAATCACCTTCAAACATCAAAGCTACTGGATTACAGTTCAGCAATTTCAGACATTTCCTCTAGTTACCCCAATACACCAATAACTGAAAAGGGGTATAACCTCCAGAATGAACCTTTGACTCTGTTTCAAATCTCTCAGCCACTGAAACTTTATTTTCTTTCATTTCTCTTCCCACTTTTGGTAAGGAAGGCTTTCTCACTCCAATGGTACCAGGGCCAGGCTCATCCCCTGGAATCATGTCCCATGTTGCCAGGGAGATTGACACCCCTGGGAGTCATGTCCCATTTAGGGGGGAGGACAGTGAGTTCACCTGCAGAGCTGGAGTAGAGAAAGTGGCCACATCTGAGCAACAAAAGAGGTTCTTTGTGGGTGACTCTTAGGCATAATTATAAGTAAGCTTAGCCTACGTTTGCAGGATTAAGTTTCATAAGGGCAAGCCCCAAGAGCAAGAGCTTGGCCTATCAAATTGGTAGACCCCAATGCTTGCAAGAATATCAAGTCTTCCCCCAAGCAGGGAAGTTTAATATTTCCACCTTTTTTCCCCAATCTCTCAAGAGGACTTTGCAAATAATTTTTTGTCTTCTGTCCAGATTACTCTGGACAAGGCCTCACACAGACCTGAACAAACAAACAAGATCTCACTCCCAATTCATGGTTCTATGTAATTATTTTATTAGAAGGAGCTAACCCTACAGGTTAAATTAGTTAGTGTGCTACAAAAAAAAACATAAATTTTGCACCAAATAAACATCCCTTCCTTTGGTCTCACACAGAAGCTGAAGTTTTAAAATACAGTCAATATCATTTTCTACCCTTAGTCTGTTTTACCCTAGTCCTAATCAGATCTGCGTCATCCATCTCTCTAACTGAAGTCTGATCTTTTTTCCAGCATTTTTAACAGTTTCTGTATGGGGTAATGCTGACTTTCATAGATGCAGAACTCTAACTCTGAGTCTGAGATCACACAAATACCCAAATTTCCAGGGAACAACCAGGTTATACACAAAGTGTTCCACATTTCAGAATTTAGAAATAAAAGTTACAACTCAGGCATAAATGTGACTTCTGTAAAACAGTCTAGGAACTTTTACAATAAGTTTTCCCCTGATCAGCTATGCTCTTGAGTTCAATTCTCAGAATTTGCACATTATAGTTAGTCCATATTAATGAGGCATTATATATACCTGTCTTTTCATTTCTGTCTCATTTTGCTCAACTTACTGTCCTCAAGATTAATTCACCTAGTTGCATGCCTCACAAGTTTATTCCTTCTTGCAACTGCTTACTAGTTCATTGTATGTATACACCACAGTTCATGCCTCCTGTTTCTGTTAGTTTGCAAGCTGTTGGAATGATATACCAGAACTGGGATGGCTTTTAAAAACAGAAATTTAATAAGTTACAAGTTTACAGTTCTAAGCCTGTGGAAATGTCCAATTAAGGCATCAAGAGGTTACCTTCACTCAAGAAAGGCCAATGGGTCAGGAACCTCTCTGTCAACTGGGAAGGCACATGGCCGACATCTGCTGATCCCTTGCTCCTGGACTCCGTTGTTTTCAGTCTCTGTTCCTGTTGGAGTTCCTCACTTTACTTCTCCAGGGCTTACTTTCATCTCTTCGCTTCCCTTGGCCCTCTCCAGGTTCTAGTTTGCTTAACATCTCATAGCAACGTTTGCTGGGCTCCAAGCATCTCCAAACATCCATGTCTCTGTTCTCCACGTGACGCATCTTTGTCATCTCTGCTGTGAAGTTTCTGTCAGTTCTGAAGCTTCTGTCATTTCTGTAGGCTCTGTCTGCTCTGAACTCTCTGCAAAATGTTTCCTCTTTTAAAAGCCTTCGGTAAACCAACCAAGACCTACCTGGAATGGGTGGAGTCACATCTCCATCTAATCAAAGATAACATCCACAATTGGGTGTGTCTCATCTCCATGGAGATAATTTAATAAAAGTTTCTGCCCTACAATATTGAATTAGGATTAAAAGAAACAGTTGCTCTGACAAGATTGAATCAAGATTAAAACATGGCTTTCCGGGGTACATAATACTTTCAAACTGGCACACTGTTCATCAGTTGATGTACCCGTAAGCCACCACAATCCACTGCGAGTCATGAATATTGCCATCAGAAACACCAGTGTGCAAATGTCCATTTTTGTCTCTGCTTTCAGTTCTTCCATGTATGTACCTAATAAGAGGGCTGCAGGATCATATAACAACCTTACAGTTAGCCTCCTGCGGAACCACCACACTGCCCTCCAGTGGGGCTGCACCATTCTACCTTCCAACCAACAATGAACAGGAGCATCTCTCTCTCCGCATTTTCTCCAGCACTTGCATCTTTCTGTTTATTTTTAAACAGGTTTATTCACACACCATACAATCCATTCTAAGTAAGCAATCAGTGGTTCCTGGTATAATCACATAACTATGCATCTACCACCACAATCTATATGAGGACATTTCCATTTCTTCCACAAAGAAAGAAGAGGGAAAAGAATGTGGAATAAAAAATTTTAAAAATAAAATTTAAAAAAAGGAGGAACAGCAACACCAAAAATCCCATACCCCTTCCTTATATCCCCCTCTTATTGAAATTTTGCTTTGGTATATTGCATTGTTACATTTAATGGAAGCATATTGCAATGTTACTGTTAACCTAGGAATTAGTATATTTTAAAGGCGGCATTTCAAATGAATGGGAAAGATGGATTACTCAATAAAAAATATAGAGTAATTAGGTGAAAATCTTTAAAAAATTAATTTGAATGTATACCTACATGTTATTTTAAAACATCCATATCTATACAAAGATACAGATGTATAGATACAATGGGGTCACATTAGAATTCTACGTTGTCTTAGGGAGTAATGGCATTTTGTGGTATAAATTCAAGCCATTTTTTGTCTTTTCTATTTCTCAATAGCATTTTAATGTTTTCTTTATTTAGACATTGCACTTTTCTTGCAAGGTTTATATCCAACTGTTTAGTCTTTTTTGTGTTGGACACTTTTTTCCCTCAATATAGCCATCATTCCCAGGCATGATTGCAAATTAAAATCACTCTCAGAGATCCTGATTTAATTAACCAGTGATAAGATCCAGCTACTAGTATTTCTTAAAATTCCCAGGAGATTCTAATGTACACATTAATAACTGCAGCATTAGGTAATCTACATGACTAATCAAACATATAACCTGTTATGGATTGACGTGTGTTCCCTAAAAAGATATGTTGAAGTCCTGAACCCTGGCTTTTGTGAATATGACCTTGTTTGGAAATAATATTGCAAATGGAACTATAAATTAAAATGAGACCATACTGGAGTATGTGAGCCCTTAATCCAATATGAAGGAATTATTATCCCCTTATAAGAAGGAGAGAATAGACACAGAGAGACACAGTGAGCCGATGGCCATGTGAAGATGGAGGCGGCAGCTGAGTTATGCTACAACCCAAGGCACTCCATGGATTGCCAACCACTGCTAGAAGCCAGGAAAGGTTTCAGAGAAAGCCTGGCCCTTCCAACACCTTTTCCCATCTTCTTGCCTTCCAGAACTGTGAGATAATAAATATCTGTTGTTTTAAACCCTCCTGTTCTAGTTTGCTAGCTGCCAGAATGCAATGTAACAGAAATGGAATGGCTTTTAAAAAGGAGAATTTAATAAGTTGCAAGTTAACAGTTTTTAGGTCATGGAAATGTCCCAATTAAAGCAAGTCTATAGAAATATTCAATCTAAGGCATCCAGGGAAAGATACTTTAATTCCAGAGGGCCGATGAAGATCAGGGTTTCTCTCTCAAGTGGAAAGGCACTTGGTGAACATGGTCAGGGGTTCTCTCTCGACTGGATGGGCATATGGCGAACACAGCATCATCTGCTAGTTTCCTCTCCAGCTCCCCAGGAGGCATTCTCCTTCTTCATCTCCAAAAGCTGCTGGCTGGTGGGCTCTCTGCTTCATGCTTTTGCAGCATTCTCTGTTGTGGCTTTCTCATGGCTGTTGTTCTTCTCCCCTGTCTCTGAATCTCCCACTTTCTCCAAAATGTTTGCTCTTTTATAGGATTCTAATAAACCGATCAAGACCTGCCTGGAATGGGTGGAGACACATCTCCACCTAATCCAGTTTAACAACCACTCTTGATTGAGTCATATCTCCAGGGAGATGATCTAATTAAAGTTTCAAGCATACAGTACTGAATAGGGATTAGAAGAAACGGCTGCCTTTACAAAATGGGATTAGGATTAAACATGGCTTTTCTAGGGTACATACAGCCTTTCAAACCGAATACCTCCTATATGTCGTGACTTGATATGGTGGCCCTGGAAGACTAAGAGAAAGCCCACTGATTTCTGTATATTTATTTTGTATTAGGAACCTTACTGAATTCTCTTGTTATTTGCAATAATTGATTCTCTTGGGTTTTCCGGGATTCATTCATACCATTAAGAATTATGTTGATTTTATCCCCCCTTTTCCATTTTTCACACCCTCAATTCTTTGCTTTTCTCAAATAATGCCATTCTACCCAATTATTTCTAAGTTCTACTATAATCACTTATATCTGTTTATGGTTAAACTGGATTCATGCTCACCTCCTGCTAATGAAAAGATGTAAAAGAGTATTCTCCAAACTAACTGTTCTAGATTGCTGGCTGCTGGAATGTTATACACCAGAAACAGAATGGCTTTTAAAAGGGGAAATTTATTAAGTCGTAAATTTGTAGTTCTAAGGCCATGAAACTGTCCCAATTAAAGCAAGTTATAAAAATGTCCAAATTAAGGCACCAACAAGAAATTACCTTTACTCAAGAAAAGCCAGTGAAGTTCAGGGTTTCTCTCTCAACTGGAAAGGCACACGGTGACAATATATGGCGACGTCAGCTAGCTTTCTCTCCAGGCTTCTTGTTTCATGAAGCTCCCCTGGGGCGTTTTCCTTCTTCATTTCCATAGGTCTCTGGCTGTGTGGGCTCTTGTGGTTCTCTTGGCTCTGTCATGGCTCTCTCTTCATTCTGAAGCTTTCTCCAAAATGCTTCCTCTTTTAAAGGATTCCAGTAAACTAATGGAGACCCACCTGGAATGGGTGGAGTCACATCTCCCTCTAATCAAAAGTTAATATCCACAATTGGGGAGACACATCTTTGTGGCGATAATCTAATGAGTTTTCACCCTACAGTATTGAATAGGGATTAAAAAAAATGGCTGCCTCCACATGATGGATCAGGATTAACACATGGCTTCTCTAAGGCACATCATCCTTTAAACCAGCACACTGATGATGTAGCTTTATTATCAAGCACTGCAAGTAGCAGCAACAAGCAATGGGTCTTTATTTCTAAAGAGAGATAATAGCTAAAGATGAACTACTTTAAAACCAGTTAAAATCTTTAACACACATTGTCAAATTACAGAATTGTTTGAGAACAAATTTATCTATTAATTTGAATTGGCAATTTCACCTATAACTTGCATTTCTAGCATAATGCCTCATTCATAGCTGATGCTTAACAAGTATTTCTTGAACAAATGAATGGCTTAAATTTAGACCTTTTATGTGTGTTTTATTTAAAATTGAAATGGCTTTGGTAGGTCTTTGATACAATGTTTTCAAATTTTTACAGGTGAAAACTATTGTGGCTTTGTTTCATAACTGACAAATTTTGGAACCAATCGAGGATTAATCTTGAAATTAATGAAAGCAGACTACTCTGCTCAAAACCTCAGTTTTCAAATACAAAGTTATTTTGTGCTTGTGGTAAAAACAAAATTCGAATATGGAAATGTTTAGAAAGTGAATGTCTGGGAGAATTTCCAGGGAAGATGGCAGAGAAGGCAGCTTCAGGACTCAGTCCTTCCACCAAAATAGCTATTACATAGGATGAACTGTCTGGAACAACTGTTCTGGGCTTCCAAAGGCCAGAATAACACTGTCCAGCATCAAGGAAAGACTGGGGGGGAAAAGGCTGATAAACCACTATAAAGAACAGTGAGTTTCTCTCTCCCACAGCAGTGGCCAGTACACACCCCCCATTCTCATGCAAGGTGGCTGTGATGGTTAGGTTCTGGTTTCAACTTGGCCAGGTGATGCTGCCCAGTTGTCTGGTCAGGCAAAGCTCTGGCCTAACCATTACTGCAAGAATATTTCCTAGCTGGTTGATATACTAGAAGGCTGGTTAATCAAATCATCAGTCAGTTGATTGCTCCTGTGGTAGATTGCATCTATGATCAATGTAGGGCACATCTCCCACAAATGAGGTAATCCAATCAGTTTCACCTTCTTTGAGAAGATCAGTAAAACTAACAAACCATAAGCTAAAGTGAAAAAGAAAAAGGAGAGAAGATGAGAATAAATAAAATCAGAAATGAGAGGGGGTACACTACTACTGACCCCACAGAAGTAAAAAGGATTATAAGAAGATACTATCAACAACAATATGTCAGCAAATTAGACAACTTAGGTGAAATGGACAAATTCCTAGAAATGCACGAACAACATACACTAATTCTAGAAGAAATAAAAGATCTCAACAGACCAATTACAAGAAAAGTAACTGAATCTGTCAACAGAAACTTCCCAAAAAGAAAAGCTCTGGATCAAATGGCTTCACGGGTGAATTCTACCAATTATTCCAAGAAAAATTAATGCTAATCTGGCTCAAACTCTTTCAAAAAACTAAAGAGGAGAGAATACTACCTAACTCATTCTAGGAAGCCAACAGCATCCTAATATCAGACCCAGACAATAACACTAGAAGAAAAGAAAGTTACTGACAAATTTCTCTTATGAGCATAGATGCAAAAATCCTTAACAAAATATTTGCAAATCAAATCTGAGTATGTTTAAAAATTATATATGATGATTGGGTAGGTTTTATCCCAGGTATGCAACAGTGGATCAACACAAGAAAATCAATTAATGTAATACACCATATTAACAAAATGAAGGGGGAAACCACATGATCATCTCAATTGATGCAGAAAAGGCATTTGACAAAATCCAGTATCCTTTCTTGATAATAACACTTTGAAAAATAGGAATAAAAGGAAACCCAACAAAATGAAGGGCGTATATTTTTAAAAACCCAGCTAACATTGTACTTATTGGTAAAAGACTGAAAACATTCCCTCTAAGATCTGGAACAAGACAAAGATACCCAATGTCACAACTGTTAGTCAATACCGTGCTAGAAGTTCTAGCCGGAGTAGTTAGGCAAGAAAAAGAAATAAAAGGCAACAAAATTGAAAAGGAGGAAATAAAACTTTCACTAGTTGCATATGTCATAATTCTACATTTAAAAAGTGCTGAAAAATCTAAAGCAAAGCTATTACACTTAATGAATGCGTTCAGCCAAGTGGTGGGAACAAGGTTGTTCTGGCTCAAAAGTGAGTCCTCACCCAATGTGCACAGAGTCCATCAGTATACACCAGGATTTTGAGAAGAGAAAACGTATTTAGCGAGTCTCTCCTTGCAAAGATGGGGGAGACAGTCCTCAAATCTGTCTCCCTGAACTAGAGAGACATTTCAAGCATTTTACAGCATTCAAACAGAAACAGACTGACTTAAAATAATAAGAAAGTTAGTTTGAGAAGATAAGGTCAGAGATAGTCCCTGTGTGGGGGGAGGCTAAAGACAGGGACAGCTGGGAGTATATTTTGCCATAAATAAAGAGGAGGTCGCACACTCATATTGAGCCAGATTTTTGACAGCAAAGAGAGGGAATAGGAAACTTGTTTTTTTTAGCCAAACCTGGAGAGCCACAACCAGTGCGCTGAATGAAATCAAGTTATCAAACAGCAAACTCTGCTGGACAAAGTAGAAAGTGCAAGTGAATTGAAGGGCTTTTTCAGAGATTACCCCCAAAATTATTTCAGGCCAACTGGAGCAGATCTAGACCCCCTGCATGGGAACCCACCTGCGCCAGTTTGAATCTGTGGTAGACCCCAGAAAAGCCATGTCCTGTAATCCTCATTCAATATTGCTGGGTGGGAGCATTTTGATTGTTCCCACGGAGATGTGACCCACCCAATTGTGGGTAGTAACTTTTGATTAGATGATTTCCTTGGAGATGTGTCTCCACCCATTGAAGGTGGAGTTGCTTACTGGAATCCTTTAAAAGAGGAAACATTTTGGAGAGAGCCCCTTTTTGTAGAGTCACAAGAAAGCCAGCAGACACCACCATGTTTGCCAAGTGCCCTTCCAGCTGAGAGAGAAACCCTGAACTTCATCGGCCTTTTTGAACCAAGGTTTCTTTCTCTGGATGCCTTTGGTTGGACATTTCTATAGACTTGTTTTAATTGGGACATTTTCTCAGCCTTAGAAGTGTAAACTAGCAACTTATTAAATTTCCCTTTTAAAAAGCCATTCTATTCTTTGTATATTGCATTCCAGCAGCTAGCAAACTAGAACACCACCCCTGTTTTGGCTGAGAAACACATATGACCCAACTGTTAAGGCAGTGCCCTAAAACAAACCCGGGTCTTGCAGGATGGTGGAAAACAGAGCTCCACTGAGAGACAGCAGACTTGTCTTGCCCACAAACAGAGACATTGCTGGGGGCCCAGTGCCTGCTCCCATCCCTGAGGCAGGCCACTGTTGGTGCCTAGTTTTGGGGGAAGATTGGGGGGCAAAGCAAATATTACAACTGGCTGGTGAGAGGCAAACAGATAGAGAACAAATCCAACCAACAGGAAAACCCTAGACAGAAGAGATAAAATAATCTCTAGAACAAAGTAAGCAAGAAAATCAGATGCCTCAACACCAGTAGAAAATTAAAAATCATACCAGGAAGAATGAAGATATGGTCCAATCAAAGGAATGAATTAACACTCAACTGAGATACAGGAATTGAAACAATTAATTAATGATGTTAAAAACAGATCTTCTAAAAGCGAGGGGTAAGGGGTAGGGTAGGTATAATTCTTTTTCTTTCCCATGTGTGTTTTATTTCTTTTTCTATTGTCTTTTTGTTTCTTTTTCTGAATTAATGCAAATGTTCTAAGAAATGATGAGTATGCAACTAAGTGATGATATTGTGAATTACTGATTATGTATGTTGATGTTTTATTTGGTTTCTTAATTTTTTAGTTAATAAATAAATTTAAAAAAACAGATCTTCTATATCAATTCAGTGAGTTGAAGGAAAATATGGAAAAAGACATGGTGCTAGTTTGGTATTGCTATGTACCACAGAAAAGCTATCTTCTTTATCCTAATACAATCTTGTGGGGGGGCAGACCTGTTGTTTTAGGGTGGAAACTTTAATTGAATTGTTTCTATGACAATGTGGCACAACCACTTGTGGGTGTGACATTATTAGATTGTTGCCATGGAGATCTGACACACCCAATTGTGGGTGAGACCTTTGATTAGATTGTTTCCGTGGAGCTGAAATACACTCAATTGTAGGTGTGACCTCTTGATTAGATGGAGATGTGGCTCCACCCATTCAAGGTAGACCCTTATCAGTTTATTGGAGTCCTTAAAATAGCCAACATAGGGAACCTTTTTGAAGATAGTTTAGATGCAGAAATCTGGAGATGCTTGGAGTGCATTAGGAACCAGAGCCCAGCAGATGTCACCATGTGCCTTCCCATAAATTGCTAAGAAAGCCAGAACCCAGAGATTTTCCCTGGAGAGAACCTAAGTGAAGGCCCACAGATACCTTGAGAGGAAGCCACTGGAATCAGAAGCAGAAAGCAACGAACCAGGAGCAGGGACCTCAGACACCAGCCACATACCTTCCCAGCTCACAGAGAAATTCCAGAAACTATTCAACCTCTCTTCAGAGTCAAGGTGTCTTTCTCTGGATACCTTAACTGGGATATTTCTAAGGCCTTAGAACTGTAAACTTGTAACTTAATAAATCCCCTTTATAAAGGCCATTCTATTTCTGGTATATTGCATTCTGGCAGCATTAGTCAGCTAGTAAAATTAGTTAAACAGATATGAAGGATATTAAAAAAACAGAAGTTGTCCATACAGAAGAACTTGAAAGCTTGACAAAACAAATGGCAGAACTTATGGGAATGAGAGTAACAAAAGCAGAGATGGAAAAAAAAACATAGAAACATACAACAGCAGATTTGAAGAAGCAGAAGAAAGAATCAGTGAACTAGAAAACAGGATGCCTGAAATTCTACACACAGAACAGATGGGGAAAAAATGGAAAAATTTGAACAGGATCCAGGAAACTGAATGACAAGATAAAGTGCATGAATATGTGTGTTTTGGGTGCCCCAGAAAGAAAAGAGAAGGGAAAGGGGGCAGAGAAAATAGTGGAGGAAATAATCAATGAAAATTTCTCAATTCTTATGAAAGACATAAAATTACAGATCCAAGGAAGTGCTGCATACCCCAAACAGAATAGATCCAAACAGAACTACACCAAGACACTAAGCAATCAGATCATCAAATCTCGAAGACATAGAGAGACTTCTGAAAGCAGCAAGAGGAAAACGTTTCATCACATACAAGAGAAGCTTGATAAGACTAAGTGTGATCTCTCAGCAGAAACCATGGAAGCAAGAAGGCAGCGGGATGATATATTTAAGATGATAAAAGAAAAAAATTGCTTACAAAGAATTCTATATTCAGGAAAACTATCCTTCAAAAATGAGGGAGGGAGAGCCAAGGTGGCTCAGTATGCAGAGTTCTTGCCTACCATGCTGGAGACCCAGATTCGATTCCCAGATCCTGCCCAAGCAAAAAAAAAAAAAAAAATGAGAGAGAGAGTGGTGCAACGGTGATTCAGTGGTGGAATTCTCACCTGCCATGCGGGAGACCCAGGTTCAATTCCTGGGGACTTCCCAGGCCAGAGAAAAAAAAATGAGGGAGAGGAAGTTCCAGGAAGATGGCATGATAGGATAGGTCAAGTTCACCCAGCTCCAAGAAACAGCTAGAGAATGGAGGGGAGAGTGACTGAGATGGTGATTCCAGAGTGTAAGTGAACCAGGAGAGTCTTCTGCACCAAATAGGAAAGGCTAGTGCAAAAGCTGAGGAGCTGAGAAATAGAGAACCATCTGACTGGTGCAAACAGTCTAACACCAAAGCAGGAGTGCACATGTGGGGAAACAGGGACTAGGAAGTAAGCCAAGCTGTGTTCCTTGAATATGCTGCCCTCACCGGCACAGCCCTGCAACCTGCAACTTACCCTACACCCCATGCACCTGAACCCTGTCACTTGGCCCCTCCTTGCGCTCCAAAGCGCCCCTGCCCCACTAACCCCCAGCACACATACCTGCCTCACACCCCCACCTCAAGTGCACGCACATCTGCTCCAGCCCAACCCATATTTCTTGCAAAAGTGCAGTCTCACTCCACCCCTCCAAAGCCTGACCTCCCCGTCCCTGCCCCCTGCAAGTGGTGCGCAGCACATAAAGGCTGTAGGCCCATACCTCCATATCCAGGCTACATCCGCCCCCAGCCCATACAGTCATGCAACCTCACCCCACCCCCCTGAGCTCTGCATACATATACATCAGTTTTTGGCCCTCCCAAATCTGCACATGTGCATGGCCCACAGTCATGCCCCCAGCTCTGGGAAAGCACTAACCGGTGCAGTCGGGCCACATCCACACCCAGCCCATGCAGGCCCAGTGCTGACCCACTGCCCTGAGCTCTGTGCATGCGAACAAAATGCCCCACACCCTAGACCAGTGCCCACCAGGGCACAGCCCTGCAGACCCGCGCACCCATGCAGCAACATCCTACCTGCCACTGGGCACTCACGTTCACAGGCACCAATGTAGCATATCCAACCTGTGCCTATACCTGTGCTACAATGTATCACCACTCTGTTGTGCCCTGACCCATACCCTGCATCCTGCTCCACATCCATCCCACAAATACTAGGCTTTAGACTACAGAAGGAAATCAACTTCTTAAGAAAACCAATCAAGATATTTATATGCTGCAAAGACAGTAGAAGATCACTAAGCATATTATGATGCAGACAGATATAGCACATAACCAAGTTAAAACACCAGAGGAGATGTTGGAACAACTAATCAAATATGTTCATATAACTTTACTAAATAAATGGATGGCTAATGACATAAAGGAGATAAAGAAAACACTAGAAGAACATGAAGAGGAATTTGAAAAAAAAATAGAAAAATAGCAGATATCACAGAGATTAAAGATGCTATAGACCAAATAAAAAACATACTAGAGACACACAACAGCAGATTTGAAGAGGCAGAAGAAAGAATAAGTGAACTAGAGGACAGAATAACTAACTTTGAAGACTCAAAACAGCAAATGGCAAAAAAGATGGAAAAATTTGAACTGGATCTCCAGGAAATGATGTACAAAACAAAGTGCTCCGTATAAGAATCAATGATGTCCCAGAAGGAGAAGAGAAGACTAAAAGACAGGAAGATTAGTTGAAGATATAATGGGGGGAAACTTCCCAACCCTTATAAAGGACATAAATATGCAAATCAAAGACACTCAACAAACTCCAAGTAGAATAAATCAAAATAGACCTTCCCCAAGACACATACTAATCAGTCTGCCAAATGTTGAAGAGAAGCAGAAAATCCTGAAAGTGGTCAGAGAAAAACAATCTACTATATATGTGCCAGTTTAAACCTGTGGTGGACCCCATAAAAGCCATGCCCTTCAATCCTCATTCAATACTGCTGGGTGGGAGCATTTGATTGTTCCCATGCAGATGTGACCCACCCAATTGTGGTTGCTAACTTTTGATTAGATGATTTCCATGGAGGTATGTCTCCATCCATTGAAGGTGGAGTTGCTTACTGGAATCCTTTAAAAGAGGAAATGTTTTGGAGAGAGTCCCTTTTTGTAGAACCATGAGAAAGCCAGCAGGCACCACCATATTCACCATGTGCCCTTCCAGCTGAGAGAGAAACGTTGAATATCATTGGCTTTCTTGAACCAAGGTATCTTTCCCTGGATATCTTAAATTGGACATTTCTATAGACTTGTAATTGGGATATTTTCTCAGCCTTAGAACTGTAAACTAGCAATTCATTAAATTCCCCTTTTTAAAAACCATTCCATTTCTGATATATTGCATTCTGGCAGCTAGCAAACTAGAACAGATTTCAACATACAATGGTAACCACGTAAGACTGAGTTAAACTACTCAACCGGCACTATGGAGGTGAGAAGACAATGGAGTGATATATTTAAAATCCGGAAAGAGGAAGACTTCCAGGCAAGAATTTTGGACCCAACCAAATTGTCCTTCATAACTTAGGGATAAATTAAAATTTTCACAGACAAACAGATTCTGACAGAATTTCTCAACAAGAGACCAGCCCTACAAGAAATACTAAAAGCCATGGCTGGACTTCCGGGCCAAGATGGCAGTTTAGCAATGTGCGCATTTTAGTTCCGCCTCCAGAACAACTACTAAATAACCAGAAACAGTACAGAACAGTTCCTGGGACCACGTCAGTGTCCAGACACACAGCGTACCCCAGTCTGGACCAGCTGGATCGGCTGCGAACGTCCCCAGAACTGTGAGTTCCCCAAGCCACAGCAGCCGACGTCCCTCCCCCACAAGCTGCTTCCCAGAGGGGAAAGGAAAGAGACTTTAACAGCAGCAGAGGCTGAGCCCAACCAAACACCAATTGTGGCATTAATCAACAAATTCTGACTACTAAAAATAGGCCCCCAGCTCAAGTGAACCTGTTCAAAGTGGAGGTCGCTCATTTTTGCCCTGGTGCTAAGGGGGCAGGGCTGATGGAAAAAGAAAAAAAAAAAAAGGAAACAGAGCTTTTTGTGGCTGTGTTTCTACAAAGGTTTGACTGCCTCTGGAGTCAGCAGCAGGACATCTCAGGCTGCAACTGCCCCAGGCATAGGCAGAAACAAGCTCCTTTCAGGGCTTGTCTCCAGCCTGTGCCTTCCCCAAGGGAGGGGTGAAGCCCAACTCAGGTGGAATCCCTCCCACAAGGAATTCAGACACCAGGACTTGGTAATTTGAAGCCATTAAAACCAGCCTACAACCTCTCCTCTGTCTCCACCACACCCCCAGCAGGGAGAGTCTGACAAAGAAAAAGCTACTGCATCATCGTATGGTGGTGGGACCTGCAGGCACACAAGCACCACATACTGGGTAGGATAAGAAAAACAGAGCCCAGAGACTTCACAGGAAAGCCTCTCAACCTGCTGGGTCTCACCTTCAGGCAAATCCAATGGCAGGTGACTCTTTCGTCCTGATAGGAGGCCAGTTTGGTCTGGGAAAATCCGGCTGGGGTCTATAATATCTATGTAGACCCTCCTCAGAGTGGAGGGAAAAGGCACCATACAAGCAAGGCAAGAAACATTCACCTCTGTTATTCGCCTCTGTTAAACAAAACCTAAGCTAGAGGTCCAGAAAAAGCTGAACTGAATGTCAAAGAACAGATAGACAACAAATTCATCCAGCAAGAAAACCCTAGGTAAAAGAAGTGAAAGCAATCTCCAGAATAAACTAATTAAAGTAATTAAATGCCTAGACGCCAGCAAAAAAATAACAAATCACACTAGGAAAATTGAAAATATGGCCCAGTCAAAGGAACAAACAAACAATTCAAATGAGATACAGGGGCTGAAACAATTAATTCAGAATATACAAACAGACATGGAAAACCTCATCAAAAACCAAATCAATGAATTGAGGGAGGATATAAAGAAGGCAAGGAGTGAATGAAAAGAAAAAATTGAAAGTCTGAAAAAACAGATCACAGAACTTATGGGAATGAAAGACATGGTAGAAGAGATAAAAAAAAAAAACAATGGAAACCTACAATGGTAGATTTCAAGAGGCAGAACATAGGATTAGTGAACTGGAGGATGGAACATCTGAAATCCGACAAAAAAAAGAAAATATAGGGAAAAAATGGAAAAATATGAGCAGGGACTCAGGGAATTGAAGGACAATAAGAAGCGCACGAATATACGTGTTGTGGGTGTCCCAGAAGGAAAAGAGAAGGGAAAAGGAGGAGAAAAACTAATGGAGGAAATTATCACTGAAAATTTCCCAACTCTTATGAAAGACTTAAAATTACAGATCCAAGAAGTGCAGCGTACCCCAAAGAGAATAGATCCAAATAGATGTACTCCAAGACATTTACTAATCAGAATGTCAGAGGTCAAAGAGAAAGAGAAAATCTTGAAAGCAGCCAGAGAAAAGCAATCCATCACATACAATGGAAGCCCAATAAGACTATGCATAGATTTCTCAACAGAAACCATGGAGGCTAGAAGACAGTGGGATGATATATTTAAATTATTAAAAGAGAAAAACTGCCAACCAAGAATTCTATATCCAGCAAAAATGTCCTTCAAAAATGAGGGAGAAATTAAAACATTTTCAGACAAAAAATCACTGAGAGAATTTGTGACCAAGAGACCAGCTCTGCAAGAAATACTAAAGGGAGCACTAGAGACGTACAAAAGCAGAAGAGAGAGGTGTGGAGAAGAGTGTAGAAAGGAAGGCTATGAGTAAAGGTAAAAAGAAGGAAAATTAGAAGGACATATAAAAGCCAAAAGGCAAAATGGTAGAGGAGGGTACTGTCCGGGCAGTAATAACACTGAATGTTGATGGATTAAGCTTCCCAATCAGAGGATATGGACTGGCAGAATGGATTAGGGAATGGGACCCATATATATGCTGTCTCTTCTCAAAGGACATGAGGGCAAGGACACAAATGGACATTTGCACACCAATGTTTATAGCAGCATTATTTACAATTAGCAAGAGATGGAAACAGCCAAAATGTCCATCAACAGGCGAGTGGCTAAACAAACTGTGTTATATACATATGATGGAATATTATGCAGCTGTAAGACAGAATAAACTTATGAAGTATGTAACAACATGGATGGACCTTAAGGACATTATGTTGAGTGAGATTAGCCAGAAACAAAAGGACAAATACTATATGGTCTCACAGATATGAACTGACATTAGTGAATAAACTTGGAGAATTTTGTTGGTAACAGAGACCATCAGGAGATAGAAATAGGGTAAGATATCGGGCAATTGGAGCTGAAAGGAAACAGATTGTGCAACAGGACTGAATGTAAAAACTCAGAAATGGACAGCACAATACTACCTAACTGTAATACAATTATGTTGAAACACTGAATAAAGCTGAATGTGAGAATGATAGAGGGAGGAGGGCTGGGGCATAAATGAAATCACAAAGAAAGATAGACGATAAAGATTGAGATGGTGTAATCTAGGAATGTCTAGAGTATATAATGACAGTGACTAAATGTCAAATTAAAAAAAATGTTTTTGCATGAGGAAGAACAAAAGAATGTCATTACTGCAGTGTGCTGAAAATAGATGGTACTTAATATTTTAAAATTACAACTAATGTGTGAGACTAAAGCAAAAAATGTTTATTTGGTACAAATCTATACTGTGACTAGTGCATCTCCTAATATAACTTATGTAGATAGTTGATTGAACACCTTAAGTACATTGAACTTTGTATAGGACATGAGATTTTGTTGGTTTGTCCAGGTGATGACCTGATGAATCCCAGAGTGATTTGATCAGTGAGTGGAAAAGTATTTGCAAAGTCCCCTTCGGGGAATGGTGAGAATGGGGGAAAACACAACTTCCCCAAGTTGAATTCTTGATATTTTCACAAGCAGTGTGGACAACCAAAGCTATAGGCTGAGCCCCCAGTCTTGGGGTTTGTTCATATGAAACTTAACCCCACAGGGGATAGGTCAAGCCTACTTAAAATTAGCCTAAGAGTCACCCCCAAGAGAATCTCTTTTGTTGCTCAGATGTGGCCTCTCTCTCTCCAGCAAACACAGCAAGCAGACTCACCACCCTCCCCCTGTCTACGTGGGACATGACTCCCAGGGGTGTGGATCTTCCTGGCAGCGTGGGACAGAAATCCCAAAATGAGCTGAGATTCAGCATCAAGGGATTGAGAAAAACTCTAGAATGAGCTGAGACCCAGCATCAAGGGATTGAGAAAACCTTCTCGACCAAAAGGGGGAAGAGTGACATGAGACAAAGTGTCAGTAGCTGAGAGATTCCAAACAGAGTCGAGAGGTTATCCTGGAGGTTATTCTTATGCATTAAGTAGATATCACCTTGTTATCCAAGATGTAATGGAGAGGTTGGAGGGAACTGCCTGAAAATATAGAGCTGTGTTCCAGTAGCCATATTTCTTGATGATGATTGTATAATGATATAGCTCTCAAAATGTGACTGTGTGATTGTGAAAACCTTGTGTCTGATGCTCCTTTTATCTAGCTTGTCAACAGATGAGAGGAACTTATGGAATAAAAATAAATAATAGGGAGAACAAATGTTAAAATAGATTTAGTTTGAAATGTTAGTGATCAATGAAAGGGATCAGTAAGGGGTATGGCCTGTAAAATTTTTTTTTCTGTTTGTTATATTTTTCTGTTGTCTTTTTATTTCTTTTTCTGAATTGATGCTAATGTTCTGGGAAATGATCATGATGATGAACATGCAACTATGTGATGATGTTGTGAATTGCTGAGTGTATGTGTTGGGAATGTTTGTGTTTCTTGTAATTTTTTTTAATTAATAAAAAATTTTTTAAAAAAAGAGTCAACAGGAGTGATGTTGGTTGGGGTTTAGCAAACCATGGCAATCAGCATTATATAACTAAAGTTCACATAAGAGTTGCGTCCAGTATAGCCTCTTGACTCCACTTGATCTCTCTTGGCCACTAATGTCTTATTTTATTAGGTATTTTTTAATGCCCCTTTTGCTCCCTTTGGTCAGGAAGGTGCCAGTCCCATGGTGCCAGGACCAGACTCATCCCCAGGACCCATGTCCCATGTCACCAGGGAGACCTACATGCCTGAATGTCATGTTCCAGGCAGCAGGGGAGGGCGATGACTTTCCTCTCAGAGTTGGAGCAATAGAGGGAGAGAGGCCACATCTAGGTAACAAAAGGCCTTTCTGGAAGCAACTCCCAGACCTCACCATGGGCACAGCTTCTCCCCCATAGAAGCAAGTTTCATAAGGACAAGCCTCAAAATCAAGGGCCTGGCCCATTTTCCTGGGAGTCCCCAAAGCTTGAGACCTGGGGCTTCCCAGATAGGAAAGTTCAATAGCTCCATTTTATATATATAGAAACTATATATATATATTTTTTTTCCCTTTGGACCCTCAAGAGACTCCGTCAACACATCCATATTATCAGCCCACCACAATCTGAGATGTATCCCAGCATTATACCCAGCTACACATAACTGCAAAGCCTTGTTCCCACCCTGGACCCCAGGAGTTTGGGTTATTCAAATGATCTATCCAAACAGGTTGATTTAGACTATATGTTACAGAAAATTTAGGTTCTAGACATAATAAACCTTTCTGCCTTTGGTCCCATAAAGTAGGTGAAGGTTGGGAGCACATACACTATCATGTTTTACTCTGTATTGTGATTTACCTTCTCCTAACCAAATTGGCTTTGTTTTAAACTCTAATTGAGGTCTGATCTCCCCTTCAGTTTAACTGTTATTACACATATCTGTAGCACTCCATCTCTAGGTCCCAGGTGTCAGGTGTCAAAGGGTTACTCAAAGTTCCAGGGAAATACCAGTTGATACATATAGAGCTCAGTATCTCAGCATCCAGAAACATACTTACAACTTCAGTCTAAGTGTGTCTGCTATAAAGGCTTACAATCTAGGCTTCAATTTTCCTATATTTTCTGAAAAAGAATTTAGCATATTTGTTCTTTTGTTTCTGTCTTATTTTGCACAGCACATGGGCCCCAAGTTTTATTCAGTTCGTTGCATGCCTCTTGGCATCCTGCCTTTTTGCAGCCACACCATATTCCATCATATAAATGTATCACAGTTTACCATTCTACTTCTCAGTCACTGTACCATTCCATCTATGCGGGCATCATGGATAATGATCACTGAGGTTTTTTTTTTCCAGATTTGGGCTGTTACAAACAGTGGCATTATGGACATTTTTGTACATCTATTTTTGGTGCACATAATGTAGCACTTTTTGTATCCTTTAATTTTAACACTTTTACAATGTGTGGTAATTATTATTAGTCAGGTCTGTTTACCCCATTAGACTTAGTTCCTTGAGGGGGCTTTGTAACCCTGGGGTCAAGTACATCCCTTGAAACAAAGGAGTTTAAGCAATTTTTGTAAAGAAAGGGGAATCTCAAAGCATCCTTTTTCATTGATCATTTTAGCGTTTATTCCTTTATGTTGCTTAAAATCCATAAATGTACTATTTTACTTTTCAAAAGGTCATGTGTAAGAAGTGGGACCATTGTTAATTAAAACATCTCTGAAATACACGACGATTAAATAATGCTTCATGTAGGCACTGCACTGAAAGTACTGAAGGACATTAGCTGTTGTGGATGTGGCTACAGGACTGCTGTTAGCTTTCCCAGTGGGGAAGGTGACCCATCAGATGTTTAGAGAAAGTCTGTGCGCTGTCTACAGTGCTGTTTCAGTTTGCTAAAGCTACCGGAATGCGATTATAGCAGACTTGGACTGGCTTTTATAAAGGAGATTTATTAAATTCCAAATTTCAATTCTAAGGCTGTGAAAATGCCCAAATTAAGGCCCCCAAAAGAGGATACCTTCTCAGAGGAAAGGCAGCCAGCAGCTGGGTCATCTCTGACAGCTGTGAAGGCACGCGGCTGGCATCTGAGGTCCTTGCTCCTGATTCATTGCTTCCAGCTTCTGATTCCAGTGGCTTTCTCTCTCCAAGCTTCGGTGGGCCCTCACTTAGGTTCTGTGGGGCAAATTCTGGATTTTATCTCTTAGCTTCCCCTACTCTCTCCAGGTTCTGGCTATTTCTAGGAGTCCTCGCTTAGCAACTGGAGTATTTCTTTCAACTGTGAAGGCATGTGGCTGGCATCTCCTGGTCCTGTGCTCCCAGGTTGAGTTGCTTTCTGATTCCAGTGGCTTTTCATGTTGACACTCCAAGCAATTCCAAAGTCTGTGTCTAGGTGTCTTCTCTCTGTATCATCTCTGACTCTCTCTCTCTCCATGAACTCTTTTCAGGATTCTGGTCAACTACTAAGGCCCAGCTGAAATGGATGGGCCACATCTCCACGGAAATAATCTAATGAAAGGCACCCACCAAATAATAGGTCTGACCCCACAAGATTGGATTAGGGTTAAAAAACATGACCTTTTGATTCTCAGATGATTAAAAAAACAGGGCTTTTCTGGGGTACCTAATAGCTCCAAACCAGCACAGCTGCCTACACAAATAAACCATGATTGGGGAACCCTTTTCACTGGATGGATAGCCCAATCCTGGGCCATGAATCAAGACATCATGTGGGCCTAATTTCACTGGCAGAGAAGTATGCATTGTGCTGAGGGATCGTGGATGGCTGGCAGAATGGAGGAGACTTTGGAGCAGCACTTGGAGGACACAAGGAAGAATCCATCCATTGTTAGAATTCTGTGCACAGACTCACAAGGACTTAATCTGGGCTGCTGTGGGACTTTGTCAGATGACCATGCTAAGATGATATTTGTTATGGCCCAGGAAAGTAGCTAAGCTATCTTCTGACCCCACTGAATATTCCTGTGGCATGTCTAGAATCAGATAATGGGAACATTATGATTCAGAAACACAATTGTATCACAGTGGCAGTAAACCTCTTTTTGTGTGTGTGTTATACAATTTAAAAATTTTTTTAAATTTTTTTAAATATAACAACATAGACATATGAACATTCTTACCATATGATCATTCCATTCTTGATACATAATCAATAACTCACAATATCATCACATGGTTGTGTATCCATCACCACCATCATTTCTTAGAACATCTGCATCAATTCAGAAAAAGAAATAAAAAGAAAAAAATCGCATACATACCATACACCTTACCCATCCCTCTCATTGACTGCTAGTATTTCCATCTACCCAATATGTTTTGGCCTTTGTTTCCCCTATTTTTTTCTATACCCCTTACCACTTCCTTTCATTGATCACTAGCATTTCAATCTACTAAATTTATTTTAATATTTGTTCACCCTATTATTTATTTATTTTTAATCCATATGTTTTACTCATCTGTCCATACAAGTAGATAAAAGGAGCATCAGACGCAAGGTTTTTACAATCACACAGTCACATTGCAAAAGCTATATTATTATACAATCATATTCAAGAAACATGGCTACTGGAACACAGCTCTACATTTTCAGGCACTTCCCTCCAGCCTTTCCAATATACCTTAACTAAAAAGTTGATATCTATATATTGCGTAAGAAAAACGTCCAGGATAAACTCTCGATTCTGTTTAAAATCTCTCAGCCATTGACACTTTATTTTGTCTCATTTCTCTCTTCTCCCTTTTGGTTGAGAAGTTTTTCTCAATTCCTTGAGGCTGAGTCCCAGCTCATTCTAGGATTTCTGTTCCATATTGCCAGGAAGGTTCACACCTCTGGGAGTCATGTCCAACATAAAGAGGGGGAGGGCAGTGAGTTTGCTTGTCATGTTGGCTGAGAGAGAGAGGCCACATCTGAGCAACAAAAGAGGTTCTCTGGGGGTGACTCTTAGGCCTAATTTTAAGGAGGCTTAGCCTATCCTTTGCAGGGTGAAGTTTCATGTGAACAAACCCCAAGATTGGGGGCTCAGCCTATTGCTTTGGTTGTCCCCACTGCTTGTGAGAATACATAACTTACACATAAGTTAAAGTTTTAAAATATGAATTACCATCTATTTTCAACACCCTGCAATACTGACATTCCTTTGTTCTTCCTCATGCAAAAAACATTTTTTAATTTGTCACTATCATTGTACACTCTAGGCATTCCTAGATTATACCATCTCAGTCTTTATCATCTATCTTTCCTTCTGATTTCATTTATGCCCCCGCCATCCTCCCTCTATTAGTCTCACATTCAGCTTCATTCAGTGTACTAACATTACTGTATTACGCTTAGGTAGTATTGTGCTACCCATTTCTGAATTTTTACAATCAGTCCTGTTGCACAATCTGCATCCCTTCAGCTCCAATTACCCCGTATCTACCCTATTTCTTTCTCCTGATGGTCTCAGTTCTTAGCTGAAATTCTCCAAGTTCATATCAGTGAGTCCATACAGTATTTGTCCTTTTGTTTCTGGCTAATCTCACTCAGCATAATGTCCTCAAGGTCCATCCATGTTGTTACATACTTCATAACTTTATTCTGTCTTACAGCTGCATAATATTCCATCGTATGTATATACCACAGCTTGTTTAGCCACTCATCTGTTGATGGACATTTGAGCTGTTTCCATCTCTTGGCAATTGTAAATAATGCTGCTATAAACATGGGTGTGCAAATGTCCGTTTGTGCCCTTGCCCTCCTGTCTTCTGAGTAGATACCTAGCAATGGTATTGCCGGGTCATATGGCAATTCTATACTGGGCTTCCTGAGGAACCGCCACACTGCTTTCCACAGCAGTTGTACCATATGAAATTCCCACCAAAACTGGAAAAGTGTGCCTCTTTCTCCACATCCTCTCCAGCACTGGTCGTTTTCTGTTTTATTGATAATGGCCATTCTGGTGGGTGTGAGGTGATATCTCTTTGTGGTTTTGATTTGCATTTCTCTAATGGCCAGGGATGTTGAGACTCTTATCATGTGCCTTTTGGCCATTTGTATTTCCTCTTCTGAGAAGTGTCTGTTCATGTTTTTTGCCCATTTTGTAACTGGGTTGTCTGTCTTTTTGTTGTTGAGTTGAACAATCTCTTTATAAATTCTGGATACTAGACCTTTATCTGATATATCATTTCCAAATATTGTCTCCCATTGTGTAGGCTGTCTTTCACTTTCTTGACAAAGTTCTTTGATGCACAAAAGTATTTAATTATGAGGAGTTCCCATTTCTTTCTTTCTTCCTTCAATGCTCATGCATTGGGTGTAAGATCTAGGAAACTGCTTCCTATTATAAGAATTATAAGCTATTTCCCTACCTTTTCTTCTAAAAGTGTTATGGTCTTGGATCACATGTTTAGGTCTTTGATCCATTTTGAGTTAATTTTTGTATAGAGTGTGACATATGGATCCTTTTCATCTTTTGCATGTGAATATCCAGTTCTCTAGGCACCATTTATTGAAGAGACTGTTCTGTCCCAGGTGAGTTAGCTTGACTGCCTTATCAAAGATCAGTTGTCCATAGATGAGAGGGTCTACATCTGAACAACCTATTTGATTCCATTGCTCAGGATATCTATCTTTATGCCAGTACCATGCTGTCTTGACCACTGTAGGTTTGTAATATGCCTTAAAGTCAGTTAGCATGAGACCTCTGACTTCATTTTTCTTTCTCAGGATATTTTTACTATTCGGGGCACCCTGCCCTTCCAGATAAATTTGGTTATTGGTTTTTCTATTTCTGAAAAGTAAGTTTTGGGGATTTTAATTGGTATTGAATTGAATCTGTAAATCAATTTAGGTAGAATTGAGATCTTAACTATATTTAGTCTTCCAATCCATGAACATGGTATGCTCTTCCATTTAATTAGGTTTTCCATGATTTTTTTTTTTTTT
>PVIY010034341.1:0-27214 GCA_004026745.1 Myrmecophaga tridactyla
CTCAGGTGGATGCATAGGAACCTCAGGTGGGCACACAGGAACCTCAGGTGGATGCACAGGAACCTCAGGTGGGCACACAGGAACCTCAGGGGATGCACAGGAACCTCAGGTGGGCACACAGGAACCTCAGGAGATGCACAGGAACCTCAGGTGGGCGCACAGGAACCTCAGGTGGGCTCATAGGAACCTCAGGTGGGCGCACAGGAACCTCAGGTGGGCACACAGGAACCTCAGGAGATGCACAGGAACCTCAGGTGGGCTCATAGGAACCTCAGGTGGGCGCACAGGAACCTCAGGTGGATGCATAGGGACCTCAGACTCAGGAACCTCAGGTGGGCATGCAGGAACCTCAGGTGGGTGCACAGGAACCTCAGGTGGGCACATAGGAACCTCAGGTGGATGCATAGGACCCTCAGACTCAGGAACCTCAAGGGGAGACACACAAACCACAGGAACCTGAGATAGATGCACAGGAATCTCAGGTAGACACAGGAGCCTCGGGTGGATGCACAGGAACCTCAGGTAGACTCAGGAGCCTCGGGTGGATGCACAGGAACCTCAGGTGGATGCATAGGAACCTCAGGTAGACACACAGGATACCCAGGTAGATTCACAGGAACCTCAGATAGGTGCCTTGCATAGGAAACCTAGCTTCTAGGGGCCTGTAGCGCATGTTTCTTCCTTTCCCCATGGGAGCAGCTGCTGATACCCATCCTGTCTCCGAGCACCCAGATGGCATGACTTTGCTCATGGGAGACCTCCTGTGGGGAGGGTGGGGCCTCCTCTCCTAAGACTCCCTGCCTGAGCTCTCAGACTGCCCTTCTGTGGGCCCACTGCATCCCACCTACTGCCCTGACACCCCTTGGCCTGTCTGTGCCTGGAAGAATCACCCAGTCTATGTTCTGCTCAGGCTGTTGGTTAAGGTGGATGTTGAATATCCAGGAATCGTTGACCATAGAAGTGGAATTGCTGGTGATTCTTGTCTAGAGAGGGCTTCACCTGGGGCCCAGCTCCTGCACATGCTTCTGGGTGACCTTTGCTTGTGGCGCCATCACAGCACCTCAGTCCTCTCCTTGGAGGAGAAACTTGCACAGTGTGTCCACTGCATGGGCCTGAGGAACCTCCATTTCATCTTCAAGACTTTCCTTTTAAAAAAGCATTAAAAACAGTATTGAACTTGTACATTGTATGCACATACAATGGACTGATGGAAAGTAGAGGTATAGACAAGTTGCTGGGAGTCACCTGTAAGTAAATCTGTGTGCTTGGTTTCTGGTGTGTGAAGAAACCTCAGTACAGGTGGTCTGAGCTCTTTGGAGTGTAGGGAGGCCCCCGTCAACCTCTCCATTCCAGGGCCCTTCCACTTGGATCATACGTGTGCGCCTGCACGCACACACATGCTGCTAGTACACTGCCCCCAGCCCAAGGGCCCTTCTGTTCAGATTGCACACATGTGCACACACATGCTCTGCCAGCCCATTGCCCCCAGCCCAGGTGCAGAGCAACCACGGCTCCAGAGCTCCTCTGCCACCTCTGGGAGCAGGCTGTACTTATGTGTGGGGACGAGGTATTTCTTTATCTGTAAGACTGAGCCTAATGACAACTTGTTTTGCTTGAGTCTGGGAGACACTACTTTCTGGAGTTGCTCTTTCTTTTCAGAGGTATTGAGGCTGTATGATTGGCCGAATGCCATACTAGACTCAGGACAATAGAGATGGAAGGAGGTCCTCAGGGTAGCGGGAGTGACGTCCTTAGGACCTGAAGTCAGTCTTTCTGGGACAAATTACTTAGCTCCCTGTTCTAGTTTACTAGCTGCCGGAATGCAATATACGAGAAACAGAATGGCTTTATAAAGGGGAATTTAATAAGTTGCTAGTTTGCAGTTCTAAGGCTGAGAAAATGTCCCAATTAAAACAAGTCTATAGAACTGTCCAATCTAAGGCATCCAGGGAAAGATACCTTGGTTCAAGAAGGCCAATGAAGTTCAGGGTTTCTCTCTCAAGTGGAAGGGCACATGGCGAACACAGTCAGAGTTTCTCTCTCATCTGGAAAGGCACATGGTGAACACAGGTTTCCTCTCTCATCTGGAAGGGCACATGGCAAACACGGCGTCATCTGCTAGCTTCTTCTCCTGGCTTCCTGTTTCATGAAGCTCCCCAGGAGGTATTTTCCTTCTCCATCTCCAAAGGTAACTGGCTGGTGGACTCTGCTTCTTGTGGCTATGTCATTCTGCTCTGCTCTCTCTGATTCTCCTCATTCTCCAAAATGTTTCCTCTTTTATAGGACTCCAGAAACTTATCAAGACCCACCCAAATGGGTGGAGACATGTCGTCACCTCATCCAGCTTAATCACCACTCTTGATTAAAACACATCTCCAGGGAGATGATCTGATTATAGTTTCACAAATACAATATTGAATAGGGATTATTCTGCCTTTATGAAATGGGATTTAGATTATAACATGGCTTTTCTAGGGGACATACATCCTTTCAAACCAGCACACTCCCCATACCTTGGTTTCCCCATGTGCGCAGAGAATTTACTAGTGAGGCTTATCAGCTGCCTTCACTGTGAGGCTCAGAGTGGGGAGGTGCCTGAGGTCATATGGTGGTCGTGGCAGAGCTGGGTTCTGGCTCAGGAGTTACCCCACAGCCTGGGCTTCACGGCACTGCTACTTTGATGATTAAAAAGGCAGAGCTGTGAGATGCTTGCCTTAAAACCATATGCAGTGGTGCATCTGTGTGCAGAGTTTGGCTGCTGAATATGAGGAAGGAGGCTTTTTGGATGGGGTTACTGGGAGGGGGTGCGTGCTTCAGGTAGACAGAGCGGCACAAGCAAATGCTGTGAGTGGGCCAGGTGACAATGCCACAGGCCACCACCCCCAAGGCTGCTCCTTTGTGTGTGGCTCTGTCGTGGTGCCCTGCAGAGTCTGAGCCCCGGGCTGTGAGCCCCTGTGCAACGGGCCTTCAGTCTTGTAGCCTTGTCTGGGATGGTGAGCCACTTGTAGGTTCTGCCGTGGAAAATTGACACTTTCAACCCTGGACACTAGGTGAAGAGTTCTGCCATTTGGAGCTCTCATTTTTAGAATATCGTGTTCCTTGACTTTGCTTTTACTAATAATTCGTTGCTGAAGACACTTCAGTTACACTGGAAAAATCATTAGCAGAATTCTTGTTATTTAGCCTCAGATTGACTATGGGATATAATCCTGGTTTCTTAGGAGCAGGAACACAGATACACTTGAAGGGAGATTTATTCACATATCCCTGTATGTCATTATCACATTCTTGAGTGGGGTAGCTCTAGTAATTCGGCTTGGTTTAGTGCGATGTATCAGCACAGCTTTTCTTTTATAAGCTATGGAGATTTAAGTTTGTTTAGCAGAGGAAACAGTGAAGACACTTGAAGGCACTCCTGTTTAATGTGCACATTACATTAAAGTGGGTGGTTTTACCTCCTGGTGGTCCTTGTCCCCTTGTGCCAGGTGTTTGCGTGTATAGCACTCCAGGGTTCCCTGACCCTCCTCAACTGGAGGTGCAGCTGGAAGGGCTTGGAGGAAGATGCACTGCACCTCTCACTGCCAGTGTGACCCTGGTTGGCCCCTTCATCTGCGTTTGCCCCTCTGTGGAATGGACCACCACTGCCTGCTTCATCCAGTGCAGGGATATCAGGACACTAGCACAAGGTCTGCATGTGTGTGTACAGGTCAGCGAGAGGCATGCATACATGAGGCTCTGCTTCCCTGCTCAGGCATGCGTTTGGAATTGTTTCCAGGAGTAGAGTCAAGGCTTTCTGTTATTTTAGCCACAGATCCAGTTGGTCCATCTCCTGACCTAATGCATTGTCTCTGTTCCTCATTCACTTGATCCCTCATGTGCCCCAGACATTTGCTCATTTACTGGGTCCCTGCTGAGACCCAGCTAAATTTTAGATCCCACCAGGTGCTATAGCCAATGCAGAGATTCTGGGGCCCCATGAGGTGCTGTAGAGGATGCAGAGATGCGGTCCTCCATTGGGTGTGGTGCCAGACCTCAGGCCACAGGCCCTAGGCTCTTGGTAGGTTCCTCTCCCCACAGCACCTGCCTCCTTTACTTGACGACTGAATCTAGTCGAATTGTTCCCACAGCTCACAGAATGTCATTAGACCACCTAATCAGGGTGAAAGCTGGGCCACTCAAACCTGCCCCAGTGCCAGGTATCAGTGTGTGCTAACCATTGGGCTATGCACGTTTTAGTGTTGGGTCTGCCACTGGCTGGGGAAAGGGGTTTTGAGTAAATCATTCCCTGTGGGGGCTGGAGTGCCCAGTGTTAGAGCGAAGGGGGTTGGTGGTTCTCAAATGGAATGCTTTCCAGTTCTTACAACCAGCATATTCAGGCAGATTAGTCTTCCTATCACCCAAGGAGAGAGTTGGAACCTGGACAATTTGAATCCCTCCTCTAATCTCTAAAGATGCAAGTCTTACAGTTGGAGCACAGGTCTCCTGGCCTCGGCTTCACCAGTGATCGCAGGGTCTCTTATAGGCCTTTAAGTCCTATTCATCTTTTTTTGCAAATTTATCGCTCTGTCAGTTTATTTGTGTGCAGGGTTTCTTGATGGTAATTAGTGTGTGGACACTGGTAGTGGATGCAGAAGGCCAGCAGGTGGCAGCCTGCCCTGTGGACTCTTGTATAGGCGGAGGAGCAGGGACCACACAGCCTCTTTCCTTCACCCCTTGCACCGGACATCACGGCAGAAGCTCCTCTCCAGTTGACAGGTTACATACATGGACACAAATTAGGAACACAAAAAATAAATATGCAGAATGAAATTAGTAATTTTGATAACTGTTTCATTTCATGATTGCTTGATTTTGTTTTTCATTTATAGTTCAAATATAGTCTTGGTCTAAAGCTATTTTAAGTTCTATTATGTTTGTTTCTTGATAGTTTTATTTCCTTTTCTTTGTAGACTGCTATCTTAATTTTTTTAATGTCTTTTTTCACTGAGTTTTTGTATTCTTTCTTGTTCCTGAAAGCATGGAGCAGGCTGTAGATGACAAATGACCCATGTTTCTTTCTGTACGTATTTTCAAACATAAGTTCTTCTACCTCCTGCTCTATTTCTGTGTTTTACTTTATGTGGTGGGATTTTTTTCATGGCTTCTATGTTTGTTTGTTTATCCCTGAAGGAGAAGTCAGTTCTCATCTTTTATTTGCCCCCTGAGTATGTGGGTCTGTTCTGCTGGGCTCCCTCATTTTGCACCTGGCTCCAGTAGAAGGTCCTGCAGACTTGAGCTGGATGGCAGTTCAGTTGTGCCTTCCATGTTTTGGGGACCAGTAGCCTGGTAGGGGTGTTGAGAGGAGACTTGGTGGCTTCTTGGCTTCTCTGTGGGGCACTGTTAGGCTGGTACCAGCCTTTTCCACCAGCCTGTGAGGGCCGCACTTGTGTCCCTCAGCTCACCTGCTTCTAGAGCACCTTGCCTCCCTAGAAGCGTGTTCAGAGGGAGTCCTCATGACTCCCAGCTATCGAAGCTGGCACATTAGACCACACAGAAAGGGCTCCATGTTTGTGGAACCTGGAAGGTTCGTTTTGCTGATTTCTTTTGCTCGATTCATTGGAAATTTAGGACAGGTGGAGAGTAAATAGATTAGCACCTCCCTTTGTTAGATCCTCCAACCCCCTGGATGGAAGTGCTTGTTCTGTACTCTTAGCTTAGCCAGGGATCTGGATTGCTGTTTGTTTGGCAGGAGTCATGTGGTGCCTGTGGGCCAGCTGCTCCTGTTGCCTTGAACCAGGATGCAAACTTTGTGGCATTTAGATATTCCTATGTTTATGCCCAAAAGAGTCTAGATTTTGAGGCCAGGATGACTGCTAACTAATATTCTACACAAAGTCCCATAGGTTGAGTGTTTGGTTAATCCACCACAATTTTATTTGAAGCACATGCTGGGTATTCAATAAAGACTTGGAGATTTTGGTTGGCTCTAAATTTAGTATGAACTAACAATATCACGTGGTGTGTGGCTAAAAAGCAAATGTAATGGATTGTATGATGATTGAATATATCTCAATGAAATTACATTAAAAGAAAAAAAGAGGAATAACTGTAAGCTTTGAGCACTTTCAGAGTCTCATGCTGTCCTGGACAAGGAGACCCAATGTCACTGGGAGAGTGTGGTGATTCCTAGTATTAATGGCACATACCAGAGCAAGACTTGGTATATGTCCACAGACCAGGTCCTGTGAAATGTTATTGTGTAGTTCAGAAACATTTTGCGGGTGGTTCAAGCCCTGAAGGGTATGGAATGGGTACGGTAAGGAGGGCATGCTGATATTCGAAATGCCAGGGCCTCGCAGGTAGTTTCCTATGATGGTCGACAGCATAACTGGAATCTATGGCAGAAATCGAAGGGGTCTGCAGAGGGCTCGTGATGAGAAAACACTGTGTGCGTTTCAGTGCCTCTGTCACCTGAAGCACTCAAGGGTCGTGTGGATGGCCAGCTGTGAGAAATAATTTGGGCATAGTATAATAGTCCGATGCTTTAAGGTCCCCATTCAGTTCTTAGGTTGTGTGATTATGTGAAATATTTTTAGATGGAAAATTCAGTTGAAATAACTAGATTAATTTCCTCTGGTAAAATATGTTAAATTTAAGTTTAGTTTATATGTGAGGAAAAATAGGAAAATAGTTTATCGTAGGAGAGAGAGTTCATTTAGTACAATATATCAGTAAGTATTCTTGTTAAACAATAGAAGATCAATAGAATTCCCTTCCCTTTCTTGTTTTAAATGCTTTATAACAGGTTTGACCTATCTAGGCGAAGGAATAGTTTTTCTTTTAGTATTAACATCAGTTTCCAAATATTAGCTTCCAAAGCAGGTGCACACCTTAGCTGCTGGACCAGCCAGGTCTTCCTTCGAGACAAGAATGACTCGATTGTTCTATTTCCTTAGGAAGCCTGATTTTAATGGGAGAGGTCACATTCCCTTTGGGATAGTTTTTCCAGTGAACTTGTGCTTCTACCCAGGCGGCTTTACCCATGCCTTGTAAAACCCTGATGAAAGTCCATCGTCGTCTCTGTTCCCAGGAGTCTGCCACTTCAGATAGAAAGGAAAGCAGCAGCATTAGCCCCGTGAAGGCAGCTCTTCTGGTATCATTGCCGTCACATAGGTGCACCTGACAGGGGTTTGAAAATGTCTCTTCTCCCTCTAAACTTATGTCCAGGGCCAGCTGTTCCAGGATTAGAGCACTGTGGGTGGATGATATTTGAGACAGGGCTTAATTATAAGTGAATTCATGCTCTAATATTAATTACCATTCCCTTCCCACAATAAATTTTATAACTTTTAACATTTCTGAAGTCCTGGAAGCCAGCATGTTTAAAACTTAGAGCCCTGGACTCTTTCGTTTTGCAAAGCATAGAAGGAGTTAATGTAAACGGTGACAATGTACATCAAGAGAGGAAAACTGCTCTGCAAGTCTCAAGGTCTCGGGCTGAGATGTTTCTCGAGTTAACCGGCTCCATGGCTTCCGTCTGGTCACTTCAGCCTAGGAGTCCAGTGTTCCCGGGTGTAAAGAAAGGGTGTTAGAGCAGAGCCAGCATCACGGGCTGGTTCAGAATTCAGCCTCAGATGTTTGCTTGGCCTTTACAGTGGTATTTTGTTTTTAATTTTTTTAGTGGTTTTATAAAGAAAACCTAATTTTATTAATTTTTGAAAATTGGCCAATTTTTTTTAAAATGTGGAAGATCTGTCAAAATTATGGCATGGGTAGGGAACTATTGGACAACCAGGAATAAATATAGCATTTTAGGGGTGGGCAGTGATTACCTTTGAAATATTACCAAATTTATTTCCATCTTACCCTCAATCTTCAAGAAAGACATGAAAAGCAAATAGTACTCATGAGAAGTCATGAACATAAAGTTGTATTTCAGAAATGTGTCATGTTACCAAAAAATGCAAAGAAAAGACAGAACTAAAACTGGTGTATGGGAGATATACCTTGGAGGAAAGCAAGCAAAATAATACGGAAAAAAATGAAGAGTTAACACAAAATGACAAATTTGAACAATGAATACTGGAGAGATAATGTACCCATAATAGGCCAAGCTGAAAAAGAGGACAAAAGAAAATGAAAGTCATAATGGGAGAAAAAAGTTATTACAATACAGGAAGTTCTGAAACTACAGACTGAAAGAGCACACCATATCCAATGGAGATAAGGGAGAGCAAAACCTATGTGTAGATATGGGCATGAGGTTAGCTGATGATAGAAACAATTAGAAACACACAGAGAAGAACATAAAATAAACATAATTTATTAGAAAGTTAAAAATCTAGGTAACAATCATTAAAGTAAAAAATATGTGTATCATTGGAGAGTTTTCATTCTGGCCATGATGGCAGAGCTTATATTGAAATAACCTCTCTTATCCAAAACAATATAAAACTGGAGGTAAAAAACACCCATGTAGCTTGAGGATCCAACAATGTAGTAGAATTTAGGAGCTACGCTCCCTGAGAGGATGGTAGTGTAAGAGTTGAGCTCTCCATTCACAGTGAATTGTTCTGGACAGCATTTTCCTTGTCATGGTTTGTGGGAATTGAGCATAAGCAGAAGAAAGTGGCAGATTTTCTGGGTTGAAAAGACAGGGATTGGGGTTTAGGGCCACCAACATGACTGGGAGTTAATGAGCAAAATCCTGGAGCGAAAGGAATCACTGGAACCCAAATTTCTGTTTAGAAACTCTCAAGTTGGGACTATTAAACTGCTTGAGTTGATGGCAAGACAGTGGCTGGGAGGCTCAAATACAAGCAGAGATTTCAGCAGCCGCACACTGCTGAGGAAATGGAGATTGGACTTCAAGAACCTTCAAGGTGGAGACCTCAATAAGCAGTCTAGATTTTCAAGGGCCATGCCACAGGAGTGTGGACCATGCCCTTGGATTAAGGGCAGACTAACATCCCTTTAACAAAGACTGAAACGGAGCCCAAGTGAATCAAGATATCCTGCTGGTGCTCTGCTTGGAAGCATAAAACTTAACCAACCTCTGCTTCTGGCCAAGTTGGAACAACAGGGACTGGTTATGCCCTCCTGCCTAAAACAGCTAAAAACCTGGACAGAATGCTTTAAACAGTGGATTTTAGACATTAGACACCAGGCAGCGAAGGGGAGTGATACCTGAAAGACAGGAAACAACTGAGGTGAGTCCTGTAATTGCCCTTTCTTAATGCCTGAAACAGCTGCTGGGCCATGGGTCCTGGATGTTGAACCCAGGGGAGCCTGGCAGGCTCTCTGAGTTGAGGAAATAGAGCTTGGAGTCTAGGCTCCCAAAGCAACTAGATCTCATAAGCCAAGTGCTGGGGAGGGGCTAGCTGCACATAGAAGGAGCGAGCACAGTCTGCAGAGGGTCCCCCTCGAATCCTCAGCTGTGAACTGTTCAGCATATCCATGTGAGGAACACCTGAAGTTAGGAAAGGAGCCATTAGAATGATGCTCAGGTCCAAGGAGCAGTTTGCTTTCCCAACACTCATAGGGAAAACCTAATAATCCATGGGGTATCAAGAAGAGAACTCTGAAGCTCACCTAGCCCTGTACTAGACACTGCTCCACTCCTGTTTAAAAAGATTGCAAGCAAAATCTGAAAGAATCAAACTATTTCCAAGTAACTTGACTGCATCCAAGAACAGAGCTCAAAGAGTATATGGGAATACAAGAATTTTTAGTTCCACCAAGGAAAAATTCACAATGTCTGCTACCTAATAAATTTGTCAGGCATGAAGAGAAGCAGAAAATTATAACTCATCATGAAGGCAGAAATCAAACAAAAGGAACCAACCCAGAAAAGATATAGATGATAGAATTAGTAGAGAGGGGAATTAGAAAACTTATTGTAACTAAATTTAATATATTCAGGAAGTAAGAGGAAAAGTTTAGCATGTCAAGTAGACACATAAGATGAAATTCTAGAGATGAAAACTGTAATTTTTGAAATAAAAATTATACAATATGTGACTAACAGCAAATTAGACACTACATTAAGAGGGATTAGTGAATTTGAGGAATGCAATAAAAAGTCCAAAATGGAATACAGCAAGAAAAATGACTGAAAAAATAAGTACAAAATTTCAGGGAGCTATAGATCTTCAATAAGAATACTTCTATAATTTCATGAAGGAAAGGGGGCAGCAAGAAAAAAAACAGAAAAGAAATATGACTGAAATTTTTCAAAATTTGATGAAAACTTAAGCTCATAGATCAATGAACTGCAAGCACAAAAAAACATGAAGAAAATATATACCAGGACACATCAAAATCAAATTGCTTAAAACCAGTGTTAAAGAGAAAATCTTAAACCCAGTCAGAAACAAGCACACGTTGTATGCAGAGTGCAAAGATAAGAATGACTGCGGACATGCAAGGCAGGAAACAGTGGAGCAGCATCTTCACAGCACTGAATGAGAAGACTACCAACCTAGAGCTCCATAACCTATGAAAATGTATTTCAGAAGTGAAGGGCGAAATAAACACTATTTCAAACACACAGAAGCCTATAGAATTCATCACCCACAGACCTACAGTACAAAAAAATGTTAAAGGAAGTACATCTGGCAGAAGCAAAACCATACCAGAGAGAAATATGGACCCACACAGAGGAGTAAAGGACACAGGAGGTGGAAACCATGTGGCAGTTAAAAAATACATTCTCTTTAAAAGATAGTTGACTGTTTAAAGCAAAAAAAAAAAAATCATAATATATTGAGGGTTTTTAAACATGTAGATGTATAATGGATGTAGAATGTATGACAGCAACAGTTGGGAGGGGAGAAATGGAAGTATACTCTTTGTTAGTTTCCTATTCTATACATAAAATACTGTATATCACTTGAAGGTAGATAGTGATAAATCAAAGATGGATTCTATAAAGTCCAAGGCAACCATTATAAAGGACAAAAATAGTTGTAGTTAATAAGTCAACAAAAGAAATAAAATGGGAAGAAAAGAGGGAAAAAGGAAGAAAGAAGAGGTAGGACAAATAACAACAATTGGTAAGATGGTAGTTTTAAACTCAGTTATATCAATAATCATAGTAAATATGATAGTTATAAAATAACAGGCAGGGATTGTCAGATTGGATGAAAGAGCAAGACCTAATTTGATGGCTTCCCACAAGAAACCCCCTTTAAGTACAAAAATACAAATAGGTTAAAGTAAAAGAATGGAAAAATATATAGCATGTTAATGCTAATAGAAGTGCTAGAGTGTCTATTTTAATATCAGACAAGGTAGATATCAGAGTAAAGAATATTGTCATTAATAAACAGTGTCTTATCATAATGATAAAGGAGTCAATTCACCAAGAGGAAATATAGTCCCCAAAGTTTATGCACCTAATAACAGAGTTTGAAAATACATGAAGCAAAAACTGATAGAACTATAGGGAAAATGGACAAATCCACAATTATAGAGGGGATTTCAATACTACTGCCCAATAATTATAGAAGAGATAGACACAAAATCTGCAAGGATACAGATTTGAATTAACACTCTCAAACAACTTGGCTTAATTGAACTTTATAAAACATTTCACCCAACAACAGAATACACATTTCTAGATACATATTTACTGTAATAATAGGTCCTATTTACTGTAATAGGACCTATTCTGAGGCATAAAGTAAATTTAAAGGATTTCAGATCACACCAAGTATATTCTCTGACCACAATGGAATTAAATTAGAAATGAGTAATAGAAAGATATTGATAAATCCCCATATACTTGGAAACTAAACCTACTCTCTTAAATGACTTATGGGTTAAGATGAAACAAAAAAATTAATTTAAATTATTTAGAGCTGAATGAAAATAAAAACACAATATGTCAAAGATATTTGGGATGCAGCTAAAGCAAAACTTAAAGAGAAATTTGTAAAACTAAACATTTATATTAGCAAAGAAGAAATGTGTCAAATTAATGATTTGACTTCCACCTTAAGTAATTAGAAAAGTTGGATTAAGTTAAAGTAAGCACAGTAAGGGAAATAATAACTGTCAAAATAAGGAATCAATGAAATATAAACTAGAAAAAATAGAGAAGATCAATGAAGGCAAAGGCAGTTATTTGGAGAGATAGATGAAATTGATAAACCTCTAGCCAGATTCATACTAAAAAAAAAGAGAAGACACAAGTTACAAATATCAGGAATGATAGCAGTGACGTCACTATATATTCTACAGATACTAAAAAAAAGGATATATTATGACCAACCTTATGCCAAACATTCAACAAATCAGATGAAGTCCTGTACAGTTTTTGAAAGATATAAAGTACCAAAGCTTGCTCAAGTAGAGATGGATATCCTCATAGCCCCTGTATCTGCTAAAGTTGAATTGTTGTGGAAAACCTCCAACTCCACACAGAAAGAGATCTCCAGGCTCTGATGGCTTCACTAATGAATTTTACTAAAAATTTAAGGGGAAAATAATAATTCTACATAAATGTTTCCAGAAGATTGAAAAGGAGAGAATGCTTTCTAAATTATTCTGTGAGGCCAGTATTACTCTAACAAAGCCAGATGAAGATATTAGAAGAAAAGAAAACTGTAGACAAATATTTCCCAAGAGCATACATGAAAATTGTTAATAAAATTATAGCAAATCAAATAGAAAGGTGGGAAAGAATAATTAGGGTTTATCCCAGGAATGCAAGTTTTAAAATTTATATAATTTTTCTTATTAACAGACCAAAAAAGAAAAATGATCTCGTCTCTATATGCAATGAAAACAAGCATTTAAGAAAATCCCACATTTATTTTTAGTAAAAACTTTTAGGAAACTGGTAATGAATGGCATCTGTGAAAAACCTACAGCAAATATCATATTTAATGGTAAAAGCCTGAATGCATTCCCCCTAAGATCAGGTAAGGCAAAGAAACCTGCTCTCCTCTTCTCTATTCAGTATTTTTCTGGAGGTTCTAGCAAGGCATCCAAATTGGAAAGGAATTGTAAAGTTATCTTTATTCTTAGTCATCATGTTTTTCTATGTAGAGCATCTGACAGAATCTTAAAAAAAAAAAAAAAGGAAGCTAGTAGGACTAATATAAGTGAGTTTAGCAAGTTATAGGATGCAAGATCAATGTACAAAAAATTGCATTTTTCTATACTAACAAATAATTTGGGAATTGAAAGATACACTAGTAGCATTAGAAAGTGAAATACTTAGGGATAAGTTGAGCAAAAGATGTGCAACTTAAGCACTGAAAACTATCAAACCATCTCTGAGAGAATTCATTGAAGACCTAATTAAATGGAGAGATATGTTGTGTTCGTTGTTCAAAAGCCTTAATACAGCTAACGTGTTAATTCTCCCCAAGTTGATTTTTAGATTCAGTCAACTCCCAGTCAAAATCCTAGCAGGGATTTTGGAGAAATGGAATATCCTTAAACCCAGCAGGGATATATGGAAATTAAATAACTAGAACTACTTGATTTCATGACTTATTAAAAAGCTACGATAATGAAGACAATGAGGTACTGGTGTAATGGTAGACAAGTAGATCAATTGATCAGAATAGATAGTTCAGAAATATACATACATATAAATGGTCAATAAATTTACAGCAGCAATGCCAAGGCAATTTAGTATGGGAAAGAGTGGTTGACAGTTATCCTGATTTTTAGCACAACTAAAATTACATGCAAAGAAAAACACATTAATCCATACCTCCCATTATCTATAATACTTAAGTTAAATAGATTAGAAATCTAAATCTGAAACTCAAAACTGTAATACTTCTAGAAGAATATATCCTTTGTGACCTTGATTAGGCAGAGTTTTCTTAGTTATGACATTAAAAAATTAAAAGAAAATAAATTATAAATTGGACTTCATCATATTAAAAAATTTATGCTCTTTGAAAGACACTTATATGAGAATGTAACCACAGACTGGGAGAAAACATTTTCAAATCACACTTATAATAAAGATCTATACCTATATTATATTAAAAAAAACTCTTGGGCAGGCCACGGTGGCTCAGCAGGCAAGAATGCTCACCTGCCATGCCAGAGGACCTGGGTTTGATTCCCGGTGCCTGCCCATGTAAAAAAAAAACAAAACAAAACAAAACTCTTAAAATGGCAAACAAACAAAAAAAAGCTCTTAAAATAAGGAAAAAAACAACATAATTCTATGACAAGGTCTTTGAGTAGCCGTTTCACCAAAGATATAAGGATGGCAGATAAGTTCATAAATAGATGCTCAACGTCAGTGTTTGTTAGCAAAATTTAAATTTAAATCACAGTGAAATACTTTTGGTATGACTGATCATACCACCTGTTGGCTCTTGGATGTGGAACTTCTCTCATACATTGCTGTTGGGGATGTAAAATGGTATAATTACTTTGGGAAACATTTGGCAATTTTTAAGAGAAGTTAAATATATACTTACCAGCCATTCCACTACTAGGTATTTACCCAAGAGTAATGAAAGCACATGTCCACACAAAGCTTTGAAAAGAAATGTTTGCTTCAGTTTGTTTACATGAGCTAAAATACATGAAATATCCATCATTGGATGAATGGATACACAAATTGTGGTATATCCATGTAATGGAATATTGAATAAACTATTGATACACACAAAAACATTAATGAATTTCAGAAGAATTACACTAAGTGAAAATAGCCATACAACTTTTAGAAAGTGCTAATTATTTTATAATGTCAGAAAGCAAATCAATGGTTGTCTGGAGAATTGGTGCAGAGACATGGAGAGACTACACATGACCACAGGGAATGTTTGGGATGAGTGTTTTATTTATCTTGATTGTGGTGAAGGTTTCATGGGGTATACATTTGTTAAAACTTTCTACTTGTACACTTAAAATACGTACATTTTGGGCGGGCAGTGGTAGCTCGGTGGCAGAGTTCTTGCCTTCCATGCCAGAGACTCAGGTTTGATTCCCGGTGCTTGCTCATGTTAAAAAAAAAAAAAGAAAGAAGAAAAAAAAAGTACATTTTATTATATGTCAGTTGTATCTCAGTGCTTTTTTTTTTTTAACATTTTTTATTGTAAAATATAACATATATACAAAACAAGGAAAGAAAAGAATCAATAATTTTCAAAGCACTCTTCAACAAATAGTTACAGAACAGATCCCAGAGGCTAAGGGCTACCATTTTGCCATCTCAGATTTTCCCTTCTAGCTTCTCCTGAACACTGGAGGCTAGAGGGTGTATTAATATAGTGATTCAGCAGCCATACTCATTTGTTAGATCTTATTTTCTCTGTTATAACTCCTTCTTCTGCCCTGATCCCTCTCCCAATCTATAGGGATCCCTGGGCAACAACCATTCTGACTTTTTCATGTTGAGAAGGGGTGTCAACACTAAAGGAGAGGGAATTGATAATCCTGGAGAGGCTGGTCCCTCTGGGTTTCAGGATCTATTTGACCTAGGAACCCTCTGGGAATTATAGGTTCCAGGAAAGCAAACCTAGTGCATGAAACCTTTATAGAGTCTCAGTTCAATCTCTAGATATTCTCAAGAGCCAACAGTTGGGGTTTAGCAAACCATGGCAATCAGCTCTGTCTAACTGAAGCTTGCATTAAGAGTAGCCTCTCAATAAAGAAATTATAACCAAAAAAAGAGTAGCCTCTCGACTCGGATTAATCTCTCTTGGCCACTGATGCCTTATTATATTAGGCATCTTTTAATGCCTCTTTTTCTTCCCCTTGGTCCAGAAGGCATTGTTGATCCCACAGTGCCAAGACCAGACTCATCCCCAGGAGCCACGCCCCACACTGCCAGGGAGATCTTCACCCCTGAATGTCATGTCCTATGCAGGGGAGGAGGGCAGTGACTTTCCTTGCAGTTGGGCCTAGAGAGAGAGAGGCCACATCTCAGCAACAAAGAGGCTACCTGGAAAGAACTCCCAGGCCTCACCATGGGCAGTCTTAGCTTCTCCCCTAGAGAAACAAGTTGTAATGGCAAACCTCAAAATCAAGGGCCTGGTCCATTTTCCTGAGAGTCCCCTTTGGTTGAGAGGGTACCTGGGGATCCCAGAAGGGGAAGTTCAGTAGTTCTTATATATTTGTTGTGGGTTTTTTCCTCCAGACCCTGAGAGAACTCCGGCAACACTTCCCAATTACCAGCCCACCACCATCTGAGATGTGTCCCGGCATTACACCGAGCTATACAGAACTAAAGTCCTCATTCCCACTCTGAACCCCAGGAGTTGGGGCCGATCATATGAGCAAGTCAGACAAGTTGCTTTACATTATGTGTTACAGAAAACTTAGGTTCTAGACAGAATATACCTTTCTGCCTCTGGTTCCTTACTGTAAGTGAAGGGCTAGAGTGCATACACTGTCATCTTCTACCCTGTATTCTGATTTACCTTAGTCTCAACTAGATTGGCTTCGTTTTTAACCCTGATTGAGGCCTGATCTCCATTTCTGTGGCTTTCGCTGTTACTACTCGTGGGTGTGCTAACCTTCATGGCTGCAGCACTCCATCTCCGGGTCACAGGTGTCACATGGCCACCCAGAGTCCCAGGGACATACCAGCTGATACTCACATAACTCCACATCTCATCATCCAGAAATACATTTACAGTGTCAGATCAAGTGTGGCTGCTATAAGGGCTTGCAATGTAGGCTCCAATTTTCTTATAAATATTTTCTGAAAGAGACCTTAGCATATTTGTTCTTTTGTTGCTGGGTTATTTTGTACAACATATTGTCCCCAAGGTTTATTCAATTCATTGCACGCCTCTTGACATCCTTCCGTTTTGTAGCTGCACCATATTCCATAATATAATGTATCTCTTGTTCTCAGTCACTGTACAGTCCAGCTTGCTCCATCTATTGGACGTCATGGGTAATGTCCAAAATGAACAATCTGAGTCTAACAGTATCCTCAGTTGGTTGTACAATCAGCAGCACTCTGAATTTTAGACAGTTTTCACTGATCTTTACCAGAGTCATAATAGCAGAATCATTCAGTATTTATCTTTTTGTGTCTGACTTAGTTCACTCAGCATTATGTCCTCAAGGTTCATCCATGTTGTCATGTGCTTCGGGACCTCATTTCATCTTACTGCTGCATAATATTCCATCATATGTATATACCACATTTTGTTTGTCCACTCGTCTGTTGATGGACATTTGGATTGTTTACATATTTTGACAATTGTGAATATTGTCACTATGAACATTGGTGTGCAAATGTCTGTTCATCATCATAAGTACAGGAATCTTGAATAGGGCATGAGATTTTGTTGGTTTGTTCAGGTTAGTGTGATGCCCTAATAAATCCGGAGTGATTTGTCCAGTGAATAAAGAACAACAAAGGGTCCCCTTAGGGGAATGGGGACAAAGGGGGAAAGATTCAACTTCCCCATTTGGAAAATTTCTGATACTCTTGCAAGCAGTGGGGACAACCAAATCAATAGGCTGAGCCCCCAGTCTTGGGGTTCACCCCTATGAAACTTATTCCTGCAAAGGATAGGCTAAGCCTACTTAAAATTAAGCCTAACAGTCACCCACAGAAAACTTCTTTTGTTGCTCAGATGTGGCCTCTCTCTCCCTAAGCTGACATGGCAAGGGAACCCACTGCCCTCCCCTCCTACATGGGACATGACTCCCAGGGGTGTGAATCTCCCTGGCAATGTGGGACAGAAATCCCAGGATGAGCTGTGACCCAGCATCAAGGGATTGAGAAAAACTTCTTGACCTCTTGACCCAGAGGGGAAAGAGATAAATGAAAGTGTCAGTGGCTGAAATATTCTTACACATTATATACATATCCCTTTTCAGTTTATGGTGTATTTGAGTGGCTAGAGGGAAGTACTTGAAACTGTACAGCTGTGCTCCAGTGGCCTTGTTTCATGAAGATGATTGTATGAAGATATAATGTTTACAGTGTGACTGTGTGATCGTGAAAACCTAGGGTCTGATGTTCCCTTTATCTAGAGTATGGACAGATGAGTAAAATATATGGGTTAAAAAAAAGAACATAATAGGGGGAACAAAGGTTAAAATATATTGGAAATATATGTAAAATAGATGGAAATGCTAGTGGTCAGTAAGAGGGAGGGGTAAGTGGTATAGTATATATGAGTTTTTTTTTTTCTTTTTATTTCTTTTTCTGGAGTGATGTAAATGTTCTAAGAAGTCATCATTGTGATGAATATACAACCATATGATGATATTGTGAGCCATTGATTGTACACCAAGTATGCAATGTTTATATGTTAAGAATGTTTGTGTTGGTCTGTGGTTTTGTCAATAAAAATATTAAAAAGAAAAGCACTGTGTGTTCATGTCCTTGCTGTCAGCTGTTCTGCATATATACTGAGTATTGGTGTTGCCGGGCCATAGGGCAGCTCTTCTTCATCTTCAGAGGCCTGTGGCTGTGTGGGCTCTGCTCTGCTCTGTGGGCTCTGAAGCTTTTTCCAGAATGTTCCCTCTTAAAGTTCTTCAGTAAGCAACCCCATCTTGAGTGGGTAGAGACACATCTCCATGGAAATCACCTAATCAAAAGATCCCGCCCACAATTGGGTGGGTAACATCTTCATGAAAACAACTTAATCCAAATACCTCACCCAGTAATACTGAATCAGAGTTAAAGAGCATGGTTTTTCTGCAGTGCACAGCAGTTTCAAACTGGCACCGTATCTGTGTCTTGTTTACAGTCTTAAGGGGAGTGCTTTCAGTCGTTCACTGTTGAGTATGATTCTGGCTATCGGTTTTTCATATATGCCCTTTATGATACTGAGAAAGTTTCCTTTGATTCTTACTTCTTGAAGTGTTTTTATCAGGAAAGACTGCTGAATTTTGTCAAATGCTTTTTCAGCATCAATTGATATGATCATGTGATTTTTCCCTTTCAATTTATTCATGTGCTATATTACATTAATTGATTTTCTTCTCTTGAACCACCCTTGCATTCCTGGTATAAACCCCACTTGGTCATGTCATTGGATTCAATTTGCTAATATTTTGTTGAAAATTTTTGCATCTGTGGTCATTAGGGAGATTGGACTATAGTTTTCCTTTCTTGTAGCATCTTTGTCTAATTAGAGTGATATCTTTATAAAATGAGCTAATATTTTATAACTTAAAAAATTTAAGTAATTTTAAAATTTTCCATTTTCCTCAAAAATTTTCGGAGAGTTTGAGCAGAATTGGTGTTAGTTCTTTTTGGAATGTTTGATAAAATTCCCCTATGATAGCGTCTGGTCCTGGATTTTTCCTTGTGGGAAGATTTTTGATGATCAATTGAATCTGTTTACTTATAATTGGTTTTCTATTTACTTGTAATTGGCTTGTTGAGATCTTCTGTTTCTTCTTGAGTCAGTATAGGTAGTTTGTGTGTTTGTAGAAGTTTTTTCATTTCATCTATGTCTTCTAGTTTGTTGGCATACATTTGTTCATAGAATTCTCTTAAGATTTTTCAAATTTCTTCAGGATTCATGGTTATGTCATAACCCCCTCTCATTTCTGATTTTGTTTATTTGTGTCCTCTCTCTCTCTCTCTTTTTTCTTTGTTAGTCTCGCCAGGGGTCTATCAATTTTATTGATTTTCTCAAAGAACCAACTTTTGGTTTCATTGATTATTTCTATTGTTTCCTTGTTCACCAGTTTGTTTATTTCTGCCTTAATTTGTGTTATTTCTCTAGTTTTATTTGCTTTGGGGTTAGTTTGCTGTTCTTTTTCTAAATTCTCGGGTGAACAGTTAAGTCCTTGTTTTTTTCTCATTCTTGTTTTTTATATAGGCATTTAGGGCAATAAATTTCCCTCTCATCAGTGCTGATATTTAACAAAAAAGAAAGCATCTCACTTCTTTTTGGAGCAAGATAACATTGTCTAGAGCCAAAATTATCTTCTCAGCTGCAGTGTGCAGTATCCGTTCAAAAATTATGAAGTAGGCTAAATACAGGACTAAATGAGTGAAAAAGAGGAGATAAAACAGATGAGAAATAGACCCTCAGGTAATTTATATCATGGTGTTACCAGATAAGAACTTAACTAAGTGTCATAAGTTTTTAAAAACAGGAGGATAGATGGAAAACATACATGAAAAGATGGAGAATTTCAACATGGAATTGTAATCTATAAATGGAATCAAATGGACATTCTAGAACTGGAAAATGTAGGGTCTGTAATTAATAATTTCCTTTAAATATCTAATGGAAGACTGGACACAATAGAATACAATCTTATGGGCTGGGAAGCAGCTCAATGTAGTGTATCCACATTGAAGCCCAAGGGGAGAGAGGATGGGATAACGCAAAGCTGGACAGAGGAGGCCTACGGGATGGGGTCAAAAGGCCTGAGTGTCTGAGAGGAGAGAAGGGATCAGAAACAGTATTTGAGAGATGAAGGCCATAGGTTTTTCCAATCCACTGAAAGACATCCATTCTCAGATCCACGAAGCTCAGCCTACCTTAAAATGAATAAATAAAAAGCAAGTAAAGAGATAATGAAATGAACTTCTCACACCTAGGCACGTCACTGTGTTGAAAACTAAAGGGAGAAAATATGAAAAGCAAACAGATTCTAAAAGTGGCCCCTGGCTTTCACAGGAGCCACAGACTGCATTCTGACGGTTTCTCGTGTCTTCTCTGAGACAGGTGCCTCCGTGTACTTGCTGGTCCTCTGGTGATGCCCAGCTTCAGCTGTACCTGCTAGTGCCATTCTGTTTTGTTCATACTGTTTGTCACCTCACCAGCAGGATACAAGATCATCTCGCATAATGGTGGTTTAGGAAACCATTTTTTTTACATAATTGTTCTTCAAAAGCAGTATCAGATTTGGGACAGCAGCAGCTGTCTCCTCCTCTTCATACCATGTCTTTTTTTTCCCCAAAAAACACATTAAATAAATAAGCCATATGGAGTTATATTGCAGCATTATGGTTTCTAAAAACTTAAATTTCTTGACACGATAGTTTCCACCAGAAAAAAAGCATATGGAACAAATTTGCGTTGTGTACAAAATTTGGATGAGTGCCAGGGCGTTTTGACTTGCTTTTCCTGTCCTGTTTGGGGGGTGGGGGGTGAAGAAGGAGCACCTCCCACACGCACGGTTCTGCTGTGTTTACTCTTTCTAAGTGTTTGAAGTATTCTCATGCCTAGCTGTCATTTTGTCTCCACGGTGTTTGCTGTGCTATAACTGTTTTTAAATTTACTTAGAGTGCAGAATATCCACGTGCTCTAAAAGGTTATAAATAGATGAAGGAAATAGTGCAGAAAGAATGATGTACTTCTATAAAGGGTGCGTCTCTCGCACCACCCTCCCCTAGCCAGCATCACTGGCAAATCTCTTCCTCCGCCTTTGACCATGTTGTCAGCCTTCACTTTGTCACAGTTGGTGTACAAATTGGGCTTATGTCCTTTTGAACTATTAACAGGCACACCTCAAAAATATTTAAGCTCTGGTTCCTGACCTATGCAATAAAGCAAGTATCACAATAGTGAGTCATAGAAAAGTTACGTTTACACTATACTGTAGTCTGTTTGTGCAATAGCATTTTGTCTAAGAAAACAATGTACATATCTTAATAAAAATGTGACACAGAGGCATTAAGTGAGCACATACTGTTGGAAAAATGGCACCAATAGACTTGTTCAATGCAGGGCTGCCACAGACCTTCAGTTTGTAAAGAAAACCAGAACCAAAAACTCACACACACATACACACCCAATAAGGTGAAGCACAGTAAAACAAGGTGTAGCTGTATCCTTTTTTTTTTTTTTTCACATGGGCAGGCATCGGGAATCGAACCTGGGTCCTCTGGCATGGCGGCGCGCATTCTTGCCTGCTGAGCCACCGTGGCCTGCCCTGTATTCCTTTTTTTTATGGGGGAGTGGGGTGCATGGTCCAGAAATTGAATGCATGGAAGGCAAGCACTTTACCATGCCTGTATTACTTTTTTTTTTTTTTCATGGGCAGACACCGGGAATTGAACCCGGCTCCTCTGGCATGGCAGGCAAGCGTTCTTGCCGCTAAGCCACATGGCCCACCCACCTGTATTACTTTTATAAACTTGTTTTCACCATTAAATTGATATATTTTCCTCCTCTGGAAATTGTTTCTTTATCTTTGGCTGGGATTGCATACATTAAAAGTTTTTTGTTAAAATTAGTGGGTAACTTTTTGCGCATCATAGCAGAAGGGTTTTCAGAACAAATTAATCACATTAAGTGGCTGCAAGTTTTTAAGAGTTCCTATTGCTCTTGGTTCTTGTTGACACTGGGTGAGGTGTTGGCAGACTCTTAACTTTTAGATATCTGGTAGGAGTGCATTTATGGCTACTTTGTATTTTAATCTCAGTAATCTTTCATTACTGATGAGGCTGAGCACCGTTCATGTGCTTATTGGCCATTTGGATCTCCTCTTTTGGGGAGTGATATTTAGTTTTCATTCATTTCTCTGTTTATGCCTGTGTCATTTATAAGGGAGAGAGATTAGGCTGGCCTCAGATGTCTCTACAGCAGTTTTTATACTAGAAAAAGTGTAGCAATGTATATAAAACCCTTAGAGAAAGAATTTTCCCTGTAATATGTTTTCAAACCTGTGAGAACTTGGAGAGAGTGGTGCTTACGGGCCTTGTTGGAGAAGCTCCTTGAAGATGGAACCAAACTGGAAAAAAGAGAAATGGAGTAAGAGAGTTGAAAGGTAAAAGGAAGAGTGTCCACAGTTTACAGTGAAGTGAGGAAATGAGGACTGAGAACATGATTTAACATTGCAGGCATCAGCAGGCAGAGGTGCCATTGTATCTGGTAGTGATGGCGGGTGCAGGATGGGTACGAGCCCTGGAGCCTAGTAGCCCTGGGGCCACCGACACTGCCTCACACTCTCAGACCAGTGGTCAGTCAGTGGGGATTTAGGAGTACTAGTCAATGATTAGCAGCGAAGAACTCCAATTAGCTATATAACCTACTCATGTCCAGGGTTGGGCAGGGTATAAATAGGGTAATTCTCTAATCATCCTGTGAGTCCTCAGTTTATTCTGCTCAATGGACAAAGGCCACAAACAGGCTGTTCACATGCCCATGCCCAAAGGAGGATAGGTAATTAGTAAATGCAAAAAAGAGCTCAGTCTTTCTAAACAATTTTTACAGTTCTAAAAAGTTAAAATGTGTAACGTTTTTCACTTTTCAGTTTGTCAGACATTTGAGAGTGTATGGTATAGCCAAGTGTGAGGAACAGTGCTCAAAACTTCAATGGGAATATAATTTCAGAGATCTCTTTAGAGAAGATTTTGGTTAGCATCTCTGAAATTAAAAATGCACAGTGTTTCACTTCTTGTGGTGAGGTACTTTGGATATGTTGGTTTAAAAGAATTCTCAGATTTATTGATTTGTAGAGAGTAATGCAGAGATATAGAATATGTAGAACAAGGCATGTGGATTTTACTTCCATTGCACAGAAAAGTTCTGGATGGACCAGAGAATGTTAAGTGTGATTCTAAGGTCAGAATTAGTAGCAGAGAGTCTTATTTTTTATTGTATGTTTATATTTTTATTTTTTATACTAAAATGTCTATAGTTATGAAGAGTTATGAAAACCACCTAAGAACAAGAAGAGTTCATGTAATTATTATTGTTAATAAAATAATTTACATATCTTGCTACATTCATTCCAAACTCACTTGTATATTAATGTTTAATCATCGAGAAACCTGTAGTTAAGCAGTTCACTGACAAGTTAGCAGTCTGTGCAGAGCAGAAGATGTTCTGGCATCATTACTGCTCCCACATAGAAGGAACACAGAATAATAGTCATTAAAATGCTGTAAATAGCAGAGTGTGCTGAATTTATTTACCCACACTCTCAGAGGGAATTTTTAGAGCCTCTCCTGACTCTTCCACAAGAGCCCAGTGGTCCCAAAGAGGCAAAAAGACTGATGTTTCAGAAAGGACACTTGTTTGGATTCAGGGAGAGTCATTTCGAATCTTAGCACTAAGAATTACTAGCTGTGTGGCCCTGGCCAACCACTTTCCCTCTCTGAATCTGATACCTCCTCTGTAAAAATGGTGATAATTCCTGCTTCCTGCTTGGTAGATATTAGGTGTAAGATAATGTATTAGTTGTTAAATGCTGCCATAATGAAATATACCAGAAATGGAATGGCTTTTACAAAGGGAATTTAATAAGTTACAAGTTTACAGTTCTAAGCTTATAAAAATGTCTAAACTAAGGCATCCAGGAAGAGATACCTTAATTCAAGGAAGGCCAATGGGTCAGGAGCAACTCTGTCAGCTGGGAGGTCATGTGGCAGGTATCTCCTGGTCCCTTAATCTTTGGCTCCATTGCTTTCAGCCTCTGTTCCTATGGGGTTCCTCACTTTGCCTCTCTGGGGCTGGCTTTCATCTCTTGGCTGTCCTTGGCTCTCACCAGGTTCTGGCTTGCTTAACATCTCATGGTGACATCTTCTGGGCTCCAAGCATCTCCAAACATCTGTGTCTCTATGCTCTGCCTGAGAGCTCTGCTTTGAAGTTTCTGTCGACTCTGAACCCTCTCCAAAATGTTTCCTCTTTTAAAGGACTCCAGTAAACTGATCAAGACCCACCTCAAATGGGTGGAGACACATCTCCAGCTAATCAAAAAGTCATACCCACAATTGGGCATTTCACCATTAAAAGTTTTTGCCCCACAGCATTGGATTAGGATTAAAAGAAACAGCTGACCTCACAAGATTGAATCAGGATTTAAACATGGCTTTTCTGGGGTACATAATACTTTCAAATTGGCACAGATAATAAATATGAAAATATATTTGAAAATAATGAAGGGCCTAAAAATGGTTAATATCTCCCTCCTTTTAAGATTTATGTTTTTATAATCCAATGCTTATTTCTGGAAAATAATTCACTGAGTAGGATTAGGATAGACTTAGTATAATGAAATCTTCAGATTTCCTCTAAGTTTTTGGAAATTGTTTTCCTGGTACCTAAATTCCACAGAGGAGCCTTCTGGAGACCTAGGCAACTCCCTGTGGCTGGTGTGGTCCTTGCCTGTGCCCTTGAGTGACCTCACCTGTAGGTAGTGGGAAAGACCTCCCAGAGGTGGGGGCTGTCTGCAGGGCAGGGTCTTTTTCCTTGTTTGCTCTGCTCTGTTAAAGTAGACAGTGACACTTGGTCGAGGTCCACAGGACATAGGCACCTTTGAACCCTTCACAAGCATGTCACTAGAGTTTTGCAAATGCATTTCTGACGTACCCTAGATGCACAGTACTCTGGCAGTGTCTTGTGAGTCAAATGCTAAAATGCAAAGACCAAGAGTGGAGATGTAGCTCATGTCCTCCTCTGGGCAAGTGAAGGTGGCGCTGCTGAGTGCCCCAGAGCAGAGGGAGGTGGAGCTCCACCAGAGGCTGGGGAGCTTTAGGGGTGTGCAGATCTGTGTGCCCAGATCTGCACACAGCGATCTATTGTGGCATTCTGGTAGTGCCACATTCCGGTAGGCAGAGTTGTTCTGTGTCCCCCAAATTTGGGAAAGGTAAGGAATTGAGGGCCAAGCAGGATGTGTCTGCGTGCCTTAAAATTTGCCTTGTTGAGTTCTGTGGGTAATTTGACAATTTTCCCTTGCTTTTTGTTAGATGGACAGTGTTCTCACCCTCGGGGGAAGCAGGTGGGCTGGCATGACAGGCTTCCACAGGCCGGGAGAAGGAGACACTCCCAAGGTACTCTCGTCTACCCCTACTGGTGACCTGCCTGCCCCCCCCCCCCCCCCGTTCAAATGATGGCTCACCTGTGACCCCTGCCTCTCCTCGCTCTGCTCTGCCCACTTGTGCCCACCTGTGTGCCCGAACTCAGTGCCTGTTGGTTGATGTACCTCAACCCATATCTTGACCCTCCCTTTTCCCCCCAGACTCGGAACTGACCCTGACTTCTGGTTGCTCCCTTTGCTTGACAGTTTCCTTTGGGGCTCTTCCTCCTGAATTGCTCCCTGATTCCCCTTAACCCTTTCCACTGCGGGAGTCTAGGGACCCCCCTGTGACAAAGGTAAATGTATACCTGTTGGTGGTTAATGGCCTCCTGGGTACTGACCTGCTTCTCTGATTATTTCCTAAATTTAACAGGGTGAATTTGTAATGACTGGGAAAAAGTTTGTTCCTTAAATGACATAATCTGGAGATTATTGTGATTGTTAATTTTCATCTACCCAGAATGTTAACTCTGATTGGCCACATGGTAATCCATGGCAGGTTAGAAACATAATGAAGGTAATGAGACATTTCAGATTAGTACTGATTGAAGGAATAATTCTAAATGATGCTGGAAGAATTGAATTGTTATCTCTGATTCAACAGAGCCATTCAGAAAATGTAACCAAACATGTGCTCTGGGCCAGGCAATGGTTCCAGGGTTTGAGATAGATTCATCCATGAACAAAACCAACAGAGTCTGTTCTCAGAGACAGAATTTAAATTAATTCTGTAGAATTAGTGTGTAAGAAGACCAGAAGGCAGTGAGTTTAACAAATGTCAGCCATGGTAGAGCCCAGGAGTGTGAGTAAGTGTTTAATGGGTTATCAGATGGGCCTCTTTGAGAAGGTGTTTTCTGAGTAGTGAGGGGCTAAGCTGTGACCAAGGCAGAGCATGCTGTGGTGAGGGGATAGCCAGCCCAAGAGCTGGGGTGGGGAAGATGCCTGTTGAACAGTAATAAGGGACCAGCATGACCAGAGCGGAATGGACAGGGGACAGTAGAAGACTCATCTCTGAGAGGCAGTGGACAGCCTGTTTGTGGCTTCGTGGCTACCTAAGCACTCTCGCTCCAATGCATTTTGAGTAGAGGAGGATCTCAATTGAAATCAGGTTCTTACAGAATTGCACTGTTGTCTGGGCAGAAAACAGACCCTGGGGGACCCAGGGAGGAAGGAGTGACTTGGAAGGAGGCTCTTCCCTGAACCCAGGGGAGGGGGGACAGTGACCAGAACCAGGTATTTGCAGAGGAGCTGGTGGGGTCTGGTTGGACTTGGGACATATTTTGAACATAGAGCCAGTGAGATCTTCTAAGAGTTTTCAACATATAGTATCATATCATCTGCAAACAGTGATAGTTTTACTTCTTCCTTTCCAATTTTGGTGCCTTGTATTTCTTTTTCTTGTCTAATTGCTCTGGCTAGAACTTCCAACACGATGTTGAATAACAGTGGTGATAGTGGACATCCTTGTCTTGTTCCTGATCTTAGGGGGAAAGTTTTCAGTTTTTCCCCA
>PVIY010034342.1:0-27199 GCA_004026745.1 Myrmecophaga tridactyla
TGAGGCTGCTATCACTTTCCATGTGACAATGAAAAAGGGACCTTGCCATGAAGGTTATAATTAGAAAATGGTCTTTAGCAAACTATGGTTCACTTTGTTTAAAGAATATGTGGTTGTTGAGGCATCAGACTCTGAACTTCCCAGGATCCTCAGTTTATATGCTCAAAAGGATATATTGCAAAACATGTACTTACTTGAAACAAACCGCTCATATCTTTCCTAGTAATAGAGGTTTTTAGGAGAGTCTAGCTTATTTCATGTTTCATTCCAACTATGTGAAGTTTCATCTTGAATCATTTTTACCCACCATCATACGGAGAATATCATATTCATCCTGTACACAAACACACATATATGCCCATGCTCAGGCTCATTAAAGTCCACTTTGTAACTATTTGGGGCTAAAATAAAAAGGTTACTAGTTTGTGTGATGTAAGATACCATGACTGAAAGTGACCTGACTTATACTTTCCTTTTCCCTTTCTATGGCTCTATTGAAAATAATGAACACAGAATCTCTTTCAACAAAAGGTCATTTGTGTCAATGGACAGAACACAGAGGATCAGATCACCTGCAGTAATTGCAAATTAATGCTCTCCTGGTAATGCATTAACTAGACACTATTGATCTACAATTGAATCATAGAGAGTGACTGAGAAGTGATTTTACTTTCCTATTTTTTTGTGCTTTTATTGCTTTTTCCATAATGCATTTTTCTTTCAACTGGAATTTTCTCTAATTGTCTCCATTTTTAATTTCCCACAGTGAGATGCTTGTAACTTGTAATTAGAATCTGTAAAAATTCACGTCACTGTCTCAAAAGCCTTTTAGAAATCTACTGAACTGTAACTTTGATGCCATAAAGCACGTACATGATGCACAGATACATATTTCCAGAGAGCCATGCTTTTGAATGATTTTTTCTTCTCAGATAAAACAGAAATCCATTTGGGCCTCTATCTAAAATTACAATTTTTTGCGTAATCTGCAATAAAACATTCAAAAATTTCCCTTAAAAGCATTTTAGTTGAAGAGCAGTTCTGATGTGATTTTCTTTTTCAGAATACAGCTTTAATATATAGTACAGTTTATTTGGGGGCTATGTTTGACCAAGATGGAGTTATAAGACACTTCAGAGTATGGTTTCCCCCACAGGATTTTTGAACAACTAGCAAAAACTGATGGAGCCATCTTTCCCAAAACTCCACAAAACAGGTAAAAGATTGTAGTAACTGAGCAAGTGCCAAATCAAGAACGAATAGCTTTAAATACGGTAAGAGAAATACCAGGCCCCCTTGCTAGACCCTCCCCAACGTCTCCCCAGTGTGCTGCAGAGTTCAGGAGGGAGCAGAGTAACCCCTATGCACACACTGGGGTGACCCTCCCATAGGAGTAACCATAGGGGTAATTATAAAGGCCAATGTTCTTGCATTATATTTTTTTGGTACACAACTCTACTTTTTACTTCCTACAGGTTCTAAAATGCAAATGCACACAGAGTAATGATAAGTCTATGGTTTTGGGCATTCAATGCACATGAATATAATTTATAACAAATACAATAAAAAGATGGGAGACAAGAGAGGTATAGGAACAGTGTATGTATATGCTATTGAAGTTAAGTTGGTATCTAAAGAATTGTTATTGCTGTAGATTTAGCATGTTAAGTTTAAGATCCAAGGTTAACCACAGAGAAAATATATGGAAAACATACAGAAAGATATAAGAAGGGATTCAAAATTGAACAATACGAAAAAATCAAATTAATATGAAGGTAAGCATTAATGAAGAATTAAGTGACAGAAAAGCTATACAATTTACAAAGATCAAATAGAAAAATGGCAGAAAAAAGTCCTACATTATTTGGAGTTACTCTAAATTAAAATAGATTAAACTTTCCATTAAAAAGTCAGAGATTGGCAGAACAGATAAATAAGTATGACCCAACTTGATGCTGTTACAACAGACTCAACTTCAATTCAAAGATACAAGTAGATTGAAAGTGAAAGGATGGAGAAAATATACCATGCAAACAGTAACCAAAGAGAGCTGGGGTAGCTATTTTTATATCAGATAAAATAGATTTTAAGTAAAAAAACTGTTATGAGGGACAAAGAAGGTCCTATATACTGAGAAAGGGGTCAATTCAACAAGGTGACACAATTATAAATACATCTGCAGCTAATCCTATCCCTAAATTATATGAAGCAAATATTGAGAATTTGATGGGAGAAATAGACATCCCTACATTAGTAATAGAAGACCTCAAAACCCTACTTTGAATAATGGATAGAACATCTAGAAAGAAGATCAGTAACAAAATACAAGACTTGAATAATGCCAAAAACCAACTAGACCTAAAAGACAAATAGAGAATGCATCACCCAACAGCTGCAGAATATACTTTCTTCTCTGATGCACATAAATCTTTCTCCAGGATAGAACACATTTTGGGCCACAAAACAACACTCAATAAATTAAAAAAATATTGAAATCATACAATGTAGCTACTCTGACCACAATGGAATAAAGCTAGAAATCAACAACATAAAGAGAACTGGAAAATTTACAAATATATGGAAATTAAATAGTTTATGTGGGAGACAATTTTTTAAAAAGTGTAAGTATGAAAGGAAGAACAATCCAGTGCAGTAAATAGTGGTAACATTTGTACAAAACACTTGGGACAAAATTCAGATTTCTCTATTTTGTATCAAACCCTTAATTGATGATTTTTCTATATGATGGAGCTGATCATAAACTTACATTTCAATTCTGAACTTGATCATGGTTCAGTTCTAAACCAGGCCTGATCCTGGTTTTTGAACTGAGTTAGGGGTCACCTGAACAAGAAGGATATTCTGACAGGAATTTCCTTTGCTAACTGCTTATAAACTTTAAACCTACCGTTCATTTTCTAAACTCCAAATGGGAGAAATAGTTGTGACTTCTAATAAAAGTCTTTAAAAAGTGCTTTCAGGTCTGTTAGAACTTTGATATTTTACTGCTATTCTTATTCATTACTTGTAGTAAGTGCAAAATAAATATGCACCCAAATTGTTGCTTACTCCTTATTCCTCAGCAAACCATCTTCTAAACCAAGAAAAACTCTAAGAAATGTCAATTATATGACTAGAATTACATAATCCTGCAATCCTTTCTTCTAAGAGTTCATAACTAGAGACAGATACAATCAAAGTTGATGTTCATTTTGCAGTCTGTTTTAGAGCTGAAGTCGGATCCTGGAGGCCCCCAATGTGCCAGGCATTGCTGGATGATAAGAAGGTTGGCATGACCAGGATGGTCGGGACAGCAGGGAAAAACTCCAGGGGTTGGGATTCTGAATTGTGATATGCTCTTTGCTATATTAGATATCATTTATCCCTTACAACATGCCAATGAAATAGGTACTATAACTTTCATTGTATAGATGAACGGATGAAGATTTATAGAGATTAAACAATTAGCCCAAGCTCATCAGGTAATAAATGGTAAGGCCAGTAGTTGAGTAAAGGACTGTGGAACTTCAAAGCTTCTTTTCCTAACTACCATACTATATATTTAGGGGCCACAGAACCACATCTGGGTACAAAACAATGGCATACAAATATAAGAATATTGCCAAAGATCTTCAAGAATTTTAAGAAAATTCTACAGACCAACAACAGGGTTTCTTCAATGAGTGCATGAGCAAGAAAAACAAGGAACTCAAGAACATTTATGTACATAAATACATGTATATATATATATATATGTACACACACACATACACATATAGCAATGATAGAGAGACAGAAGAACTATTCACATTCAATTTACTTAAATTTTTCATTCTAAAGGCTTAGCTTCAGGCTTGAAAGAACAGAATATTTATTATTAGGAAGAACGTGAAACTAGAGACAAGTAAGAAATTGGGGAGCACCTGGATGGTTCAGAGTCCAAAGAAAAAGAAGTGATGGCTGGGTGTCCAATGAATTCAATGCAGTTAAAAATCTTCAAAAAATATCTTTGTACATCCTCTTAAGTAATTATCCTCAAAAAATAGAACAAAAAAACTTTTGTGTGTTTTACTAGTACAAAGAGTATTTACTGATGTTCTAAGAGTTAGAATGTAGAAATCCTAAAGTAATTAGACATCTTAGATTAGTTATGACAGCTCCAAATTTGACAAATTGTTGGGTGAGCAAACATCATAAAATGTATTACAAGTAGGTTTCACCATGGGGTTGAGAAGTAACTAGGAGTAAACGATTAAATATGTAAATTATTTTTTAATTACTATTTGTAACTCCTAGCTACTAATAATCTGCCAAGTTTTAAAAAAATTGCTTTATGAATCACTATATCTCTAATAAGGGATAACAATGGCCTTTATAAAACAGGCCTCAGTGCTCATTTATATATTTTTTTGGTTCAGAGCCCTGGCCATTCAATAATCCAACCACTGTCCAAAGCTGTCATCCTTCCTCTTCTCCATTCTACTTCAGCTTTTGGACACATTCTGGATCATAATCAGAAGGTGAATAAATAAATCCTCCCATTTTCTAACCATAGAAGATGATTAGAAATAAGACCCTTTCATATTACTCCATAAGCAATGAGCTTGGAAGAAAATCTGGAGTAAATCTACAGAAACTAATGCAAAAATAGGAATAAAGTCATAATGTACTACAACTGAAGTGATGAATGGATGTTTTCAGAAGGAAAGTAACTTCAGAGGGTCTAGGTTCTTGTGAATACATTGTAAGGCAGATGCCCAAACTGACTATAAACAGGCTTGTACACTGACATGTGTAGGTAGGAGGCAGATAAAAGAGTCTAAGCTTTGGTTTATTATTATTTCAAAGAGAAATTTCCAACCTCAAAATAAAACACATACACACAAAATCAAAGGGACCAGTCTTAAATAGCCCAGATAAAGTCTAAATTTGTTTTGTATTCATTAGAAGAAAGATGGTAACCATAAGTCAGAGAGATGTCACTTAAAAACGAGAGGCCATAATCCATGAGCACCATTATTATAATGAGCTAAAATTTCAGTGCCATTTTAAAAATATAACTAAGAAAAGTGATGAAAGAATTGGGGCAGCATATATGAAGAAAATAGAAGAGTATAAAATTGGTTGTCATGATTTGAAAACTTTCAGAAAGTTAGGCACTTATTGAGGAAACAACTGTGAAAAATTTTTTGAAGGAGTCAGTATTTTCATTTTCATGTTGCAAGGGACAATAGTTAGAATGGCACAACCAATCTATTCTGATCTGAAGCCTTGGGGAACAAAATCCAACATTAAGCACATGATAGAGCTGAACAATCCTGGAAAGGGATTTAAGATAGTACGATTTTTGGATTAATATTTTATAACGTTTTTCTTTATATAGAAAGGTGGTGATGATGTTTTACTATTAACAAAGTATGTGCTCAGAGATATTTTCCATCTAGAAGTGATAGATTTATGTTGATATAGGCACATTTGGGGTGGGGGGCAAGGTAGCTAAGAACAGCCCTAGGACAGAAGCCCTAGAACAGAAGAGAATTGAAAAGATGGGGAATAAAAAATATTAATTTAAAATGAACAAGAAGGAAGTGCAAAGTAGAAAGGGTTCACTGAAAATTTGCCCTTGGATCTGTGAAGAGAAACAATATCTGTGGTGTGAGCTAGTGAAAATGTAAATCAGACTGTTACGGATTGAATTGTCCCCTTTCAAAAGTGATGATGAAGTCCTCACTACTTCAGAATGTGATCTTATTTGTAAATAAGATCATTACAGATGACATTAAGCAAGTTAAAATGAAGTCATACTAGAATACAGTGGGCACTTAAAAGGACTGGTGTCCTTATAAAAAGGGGCAAGGAGACACTGACAGACCCAGAGAGGAAAGAACACCATGGGGAGTGAGACAGATTTTGAAGTCCAATCATTGCCAGAAAACCACTGGAAGCTGAGAAGAGGCAAGGAAGAATTCTCTCCTACCGATTTCAGACTTTTGGACTTCAGAACTATGAGATGATAAATTTCTGTTGTTTTAAGCCATCTAGTTTGTGGTACTAGGAGACTAAGACGCAAACCTTGTCATTCTTTGGAGGTTTGCCACTCTTCAACAGCTTCCCATTAAACTTACAATAGCATCTAAAATCCTTATATGGTCTATAGGACCCCACAAGATTCAACTCTGCCTGTGACTTCCACTTCATCTCTGCTTATTTTGTCTTGCTGGGCTTCAAGCAGACCAAATCTGCTCTCATTCTCGCACCTTTATATTTATGCTCTTCCTTGTTCCTCTGCCAGGAGACCCTCTGCCCCACCCGTTTCCGTGACGTCACTTTGTTATTCAAATCTTGGCTCAATGACCATTTGTGGGGGGTTCTAGCATGCAAGGTTCATGAGAGCATGGCTCTTGATCACCCTTGCTGCCCTGGTGCTAAAGCCATGCCTGGTACATAACAGGCAACCACTATATGATGAATGAAAGTGTATCTGATGAGAGTTCACTGAGGACATCATGTCCATTTCTCTGGATACCATATTTCAAATGCAACTAAGATTATATATATATTTTTGGAAGCTACATAATATGTTGCCACTGTTGACTTGTCAAGTTAAGCCCTCTATCTTTTTCACAGAATTTCTTTTTTTCATTTTGCCTCTATTTTATGTGTTTACATTAAGTTTTTGAACTCAAAGGTAAGACTGTATTTTTATTTAAAAAATGAGCTCAATTATATTATCTCTCCAGCTTTTCTTGAATCTACCTGGTAACATACATACTTGGTCTCCAAATTTCATGTTTCCCAACAATTAGACCAATTGGATTTCTATGTTTTCCCCAAGTATAGAATTTAGAAAACGAGGCTAATCAGTCTTCCAGAAACCTCAGGATTTCCTTACTCAGCATGTGGAAAGACTGATCAGAATTCAAAGTCATCTTGGAAACTGAGGAAATCAGGGATAAATTATTCAGTAACGAGAGGAGCAAGCAGATTGTCTGCAAAATTACAAGGCAGGGGATGAACAAACTATGCATAGGTATAGTTAATGAATTGAGAATGAATCAGCAGTTAATAAGTAAGTTGAGGACAGAGCAAGCATTCACTTGTTTGTTATGATGAAGTTTTCTTTCATTTTTTTTTTTTTGGACACATTTCTTGAGCAGAGATTGTGGGGTTTTCAGAATGAAATCATGGATCAGAAATTAGGAAACATGAGTTATAGTTCTACTGGGTAGCCAACTGATGAAATAAACTGGAGGAAATGACAAACTCTGTGATTTCCAACTCTGTAAAATGGGGCTAAAAAATGCTTACCAATATACCCATGGCTTCGTAGGAGTCAAATAAATTAACAAGTAGATAAAAACGTTTTGAAGAATAAAAGCTATTATGCATCAGACCATTAACATTCTTTACATTATATTTTCTATATCCTAGAGCTTTCTAGGCCATAGATGCACTGGGATCTTAACCCTACCTTAGTACCTGACAGAGCCTAAAAAATATTGGGGTGGATTTTCAACAAGCATCAAATGACCATCCAAATGAATATGGCCTTTTGAAAATAATCACTTCAGAAGATATTGGCATTGTTCAGAATAATTTTGTAATCTCTCTTCTTGAATTGTTTTTAAAGTCAGTTTATGAACTACAGAAAGAGTTGCATGACTGTATATAAAAATCAGTTTCACAATCAACTTTGTTCATTCAACTTGCCTCTCTTTAATTTTGTTTCAGGAACTCAAATACATTCTCAAAGTATGAAGAGTAGTTACTGATGGTATTCAAAATACATTGCCTCCCAAAGTGACTACTTCTAACAGTCATTTGGATAACTTATGGTATAAGTTAGTAAAAATTAGTGATATCCGGTCACATCTCATTTCTCATGATACTGATTGATTTGAAAGATTCAGAAGAAAGCCACAAAGAATATTTTTTTTTGCATGTGTAAAATAACAGTACCCAAATAACTGGATTTCTTTTTTTTAAAAAAAAAAATCTAAAGAATAGAAAGATTAACAGTAGTTAAAACTTTGGTCAAGCAAAAGAAAAATTTTGACAAAGGAGTTTAACCCTTGGTTAACCGTATCCCTACATGTAGTACAAAAAGGGACAGACAGCAAAAAGGATCTAAGTTTATTCAATGAAGTTTATTTAAGGCTAGAAATTTCATGTTGCTATATATATAGAAACATATCTTAGCTAACTTATGGTTATTTCCCAGCATAAAATAATCATCATGTGATACTGTTCTTTTTTCTTACAGTAAAACTGTCTTTCAAAGAGATGAGATTTAATTTCAATTAATTTGCTTTGAATCTAGATGTTAATCCTTCTATCAACTGGAGAGTGTGTATTCATTCAAAGGCCTAGCAGGTTTCCATTTGATTTCTTCTGTTTGCTTATAAACAACATTTGTTGCACTGGAATCAAGATGCTTTTCAAAAATTAAAGCCTCTTGAAAAGAACCTTCCATTAAAGTAATTTAAAATATTGTAATAGTTGACACAGTAATTAGAGCTTCATTGAATGGATACTAAGAGCATTTTTTTCTTTTTTATTATTCTAAGAATATAGAGAGTCCACTTTTAAAAAGTATATACTTGGATGTTGTTTATAGAATTGTAAATGAAACACTAGGAAACAAGGAAAGTCATAGTGGAAAGAAAAATATGTCTATTTAAACTAGCTAGACAAAATAGTTCTGATGCCATTTGAAATAATTTCAAATGGTATCGACTATTTTTATTTCATATCTTATGCTCTGGCTTCAAAGTAAATAATGATGGAAGGAAAAATAAGAAATCATTATATGAATATTTTCTTCTTATCCTATGAAAGTAAGGAATATGGCAAGCAAAATTTTTATCACCTGAAGGCATCCATCAATAAAGTGGAAGTACTGGCGCCTCCCTGTGCATTATGATCACGAGATAAGGTCATGAACGCACCCGCACTCATGCGGAAACACTGTCATCAGGCGGCTTCAATTACTTCCTCTTCTCCAGTTTTAATAAAATAATACATTCCCCGATCACATTAAAATATTCCATTTAGCTTGAACTAGCTCCATCAGGCAGGCTTTGATTATGGTTAAAAATTGATTTGGTTATGAGTCTAGTGAGTGACCATCATGTGACCATGACTTTCCATAGCAACTGCTGTCCTAGTTTGCTAGCTGCCGGAATGCAATATACCAGAAACAGAACGGCTTTTAAAAAGGGGAATTTAATAAGCTGCAAGTTCACAGTTTTTACGCCAAGGAAATGTCCCAATTAAAGCAAGTCTATAGAAATGTCCAATCTAAGGCATCCTGGGAAAGATACCTTGATTCAAGAAGGCTGATGAAGTTCAGGGTTTCTTACTCAAGTGGAGAGGCACATGGCAAACACAGAGCTTCTCTCTAGGCTGGAAGGGCAAGTGGTGAATAAGGCGTCATCTGCTAGCTTCCCCTCCTTGTTTCCTGTTTCATGAAGCTCTCCAGGAGGCATTTTCCTTTTTCATCTTCTAAGGTCACTGGCTGGTAGACTCTCTGCTTCTCGTGGCTATATTGTTCTGCTCTCAGAATCTCCTTTTCTTCAAAATGTTTCCTCTTTTATAGGATTCCAGTAAACTAATCAAGACCCACCTAGAATGGGTGGGGACATGTCTCTACCGAATCCAGCTTAACATCCACTCTTGATTGAGTCACATCTCCAGGGAGATAATCCAATTACAGTTTCAAACATATAGTACTGAATAGGGATTAGAAGAAACGGCTGCCTTTACAAAATGGGATTAGGATTAAAACATGGCTTTTCTAGGGTACATACATCCTTTCAAACAGGTACAACTGCCCATGGTGTTCCCTCTTTCTGTTGCATTTCAGTTTTTTCTATTCGCTTCAGAGTCAAACCCATGCAAAAGACATGGGAAACAACACCACCCTCACAATCTCTATGAAGGGACAGGTCAAAATTATACTTGAATGAACTGATGGCCTCTAATTGCTGATGTCCTAAGTAAAATTCTTTAAGAGACTGAATTGTAATGATGATATCATTAATTTGAATTATAGAAATCTATACTCATTCAGAAAAAAACAAGGTAGATAGTACTTACATTCTCTATCCATATACATCAGAGGAGGGTGAATATTTTGTTACAAAGTCTATCACTAGAAGCAACTGACTTGGCTGCATTTTGGTCACAATATCCCCAAGAAATTAACAGAAATTGTAGACTAGTACTTAACCCAAAGGAAGGAGGTGTAAGATGCATTGGAAAATCTAGGTCTGGGACTAACAACTAAAATTAAAACCAAAACATGCCAGTATCGATTTATTAAATTCCTCCCTTCCTTCAAATTGGTTTAAAGGGCACTTTATTGAAGTTATTCATTTACTATCCTTTATAAGAATAACTTACTAGGTCTACGTCGGCAGCCAAAAGCAAACTCGTTTTCTTTAGAGTAGCCCCACAAAAAATTTGGGGATCTTGAAAGTTAATCAAGAGTTTGGGAATATAATTTAATAAGGAGACCAGTACTTTCATCTGTCCTTTTTTACAGCTGTAACTGGCATATAATGAAAGCCTGTCATGTAAGATGAAAAACCAGGGATCTCAAAGACAGTGAGGTTCACCTAAATACGTTAAAAGTCACTTGGGTTGACTGACAAAGTTATAAGGGCGCCAACCAGGAACACAAACTCACAATTGGTTTTGGACCTTTTCTGGGCCTGTAAATGACATCTGGTTCTGTTGTAGCAGTCATTTTCACTCTAATGTTGTACCAGGGAATGATCTGGATGGCCCAAATTACTCTGTAGGTAAATTCCTTAGTTTTCATATTCAACATAGAATGACGTGTTTTTAAGGTAGGGTGAATTGATGTTTTACCATTGAAAACCTCAACCTCTTTGTCAAAGCAAATGATAGAATAAGATGATGGAAATGAACATTGTCACTGAGAAACAATACTTTCCTAGAAATGGTAAGAAGACTTTGAAAAGCAAAAATTCCCATTACAATGCAACCTGAAACCCTAAAAAAGCATTTCACTTTATTAACCGAAAAATGGTCTAAAATATTATTTTTATTTTTATAATTCAGTTATAGTCTCAATTAGCAAAAATTTAAGCAATTTACATTATAACTCAGGTTTTTCTCTTCAATAAGAATTTCCCTGTATTCACCAACTTGAATTTTTTTGTGCAAATGTTACTTTTTCACAAAGACCTACTTTTCACAATGTTATTATCTTCTTGTATAACTGTAGTATATTTATGTTTCATAATTATTGTATATCATCTCTCCACATCTCACTAGAATGTAGGCCCTATAAAGCCAGGGACTTTCGTATGTTTTATTCACACCTGTATTCCAATTTCCTGGAATAGCTATGGCATGTAGTAGACTCTCAGTAAATATTTATTCAATGAGTAAATGAATGATTCTCTGTGAGGCATTTTTATTCACAAGGAAGGTAAATTCTAGCAGACTCATTCAACATAACAAAAAATTTTAGCTTTACATTTTTGAAATGTTAGTAGTTTTTCTAAATCATATGGCTTAATTTTCAAACATATATATATTATATATATATACATATATGTTTGAAAATTAATATACATATATATAATATATATATATATGGTCATGAGTTATTGAATTTTTTAAAAATGGAATGTGAAATTACCACTTTGAGTATAAATCCTTATTCCAGTTGTGAATTCACATATCTTCATAGTCTATGTATTGATGGATAGTGAAAATCAGAATCAAAATATTTGTATTTATATATCACTATTTCAGTACCTTTACTTCTCTTTCTATGCTCCAGTATATCAGCACCATCACAATAAAATTTAAACTTTCATTTCATTTGTATCTGAATAAATCTTGTCAGTACATACTTGATTTCTGAATAGGCATAATTAGAAAGGTAGATTTGATAGAATCCCACCTGAAGATATGGAAGTGGTTGAGTTCTTTAAGGGAAATAAAGAATCAGAGAAGGGGCTTGAGTTGAGCAATAAGAGGCAATGAACAGACAGCATCAGAGAAGTAGGAGGGTTATGATGGAGGGGTGAGGGCTTTGAGATATGTGAAAAGATTTGAATTAGCTGCAGGAAAGCGTTTGGTGGGGAATAAAACACAGATGAATAAAAAGGGATGCTTACTAGCAGCCAAGACCCAGCTGAAGTTATACACTGTGAATCTGGAGTAAATCCAATTGGCAGTGCTACTTGAATTTCTCTAATAACATTCAACAGTCCAAAAGTGTAGAAAATGAAAGGTTAGATTAACCTGGGATTAGAGATTAGAACAGAATGAAATTCAGTTATAACAGAAGAGAAATGGAAATATTATACATTCTCCACTCCATTCTAATACCAATCCAAAACTGTAACGTCAAGTGTTTTTCCACTCATGACTGTCCTAAATATCTCTTAATACAATTTTAGTAAATGCTTCAGCTAAAATTGATTAAAAAAACATTTTATGGCTGAATTAAAATCTTACTCAAGATAATGGTAGGAGTGATAAATAATCTCTAATTTTCTTCCACAGAAAGCTTATGTGCGGAACTTTACATGTTTAACAAAAATAGTCTAGGAAACTATATTCTACAGAGCTAGGACTCCATGTGAATCCCCTGTATCCTCTTCACAGTCTGGTAAAGAACTGAAACTCAAGCACATTCATTTAACAAATTCATTCAACAAATATTTAGCGTGTGTCTGCTACATGCAAAGCAGTCAATACATGGGGTGACCAATGGCTTATGATGGGTCTAGTATGAAAAGATTAATTGAGCTGAACTCAATTAATTAATTAATCCTGCAAATCTGAGTCAACAAATATTAAGCTAGTGAGGCATTTCATGTAGAAGCTGGAGCTGAAAGGACATAATATGGAAAGGTTCTGAGGCCCCGAAAGGCCCTGTATTAGGTGGAAGTTCAGAAGGAACAAAAAATGAGGAGTAACACCTGGAAAGAGAAAGGTAGGATGACCTACAGATTCCCTCTGAGAGATAAATCACATGGCTCATGAAAGAGACGGAGAACTGCCAAACTGGTTCTTGCAGTTTCCGGTCCAGGGTCCATCTATGTATAGCATACAATAAGCTTCATTTTCTTTAGGTAATCTAGGCAATTTCCTGCTGCTTGTTCTAAGAGAAACCTAAGCAGAAAGTGCCAAGTTGAGTGGTTCTTTCGCCACACAATTTTGTGAGATCACATAATACTCTACATATATTTACATACTATGATCCATGCACTGCGAACACATCTGCATTCAGAATATATCATGTTAATTTATTTTTCTCTGTTTTTACATTTTTTCTTTTTGAATCCTGACTCTAAGGGATAAACTGTAGCCTGGATATATACGCTTTGAGTAGGTAGGGAAGACTTGCTTATTATTAATATCCCCAATACTTCAGGTTCTACAAAAGGCCAGACAGTGTGACCAATTGAAAAAAAATCATTGACTTTGTGTTTGTGGAACTCGAGGTCTGAGCTCTGGCTTAAGCATTAGTAATGTTACTATGGCAATGCCACTTGCACCCTTCATACCTCAGGTGACCATCTATATCAGAAATGTTAACCTACTTTACTCTTGGGTAGATTATGGGATGAAAGGAAATACTGTATGAAGCATCAGCTAATACTGGCCTATGGTAGATAGTTGACAAAGTTTACCCCCATGTGTGACTTGTCCCAGACGACATGACAGATAATGAGCAGGAGCATGTATGGAAGCCAGCTAATAATCTACTTATATCTTCCAGTTCGTTCATGCAAATACACACAGGTTATATTCAAGCTTGGGCATCTGTTATCATCCAGATTCTTCTTGAAGAACCTGTCCCACATTCTTCTCCTCCCTCCCTTCTTTCCTTCCTTTCCCCTTTCAACGATTTCCTTGCTTTGGCTATTAGGAATCTTAGAGTCAAATTTGATAACCTCTCTAGTACCTTAGAGTACAGATTTTGTGTATTGGTTTCAACCTTGATTTTATTTTGTTTTTCAATCTAGATCTTAATTTTATCAGGATTTCCTCATGTCTTTATTTTTTAATCCCACAGTATAATATGCATTTTGGTATTCCATCTCATTCATTTCAGAAACAGATGTGTGAGCAAATACATTTAAAAACCCTTAATAGAGGAGATAATGAGCCTTAGGTTTGTTTTCTACTCACACTAGGAACTCAATGAGTGCTACCATTTTGATACTACCTTGCCTCTTTCTCAAGAGGCCCTACAAGAATATATTAATTGTCACATAATTTACACTGTATTCATTAGACAGAGTTTAAAAAAGACAAACACAAGTACTACCTGTAGGACTGAAGCACCACTGTGGAGAAACTGGAGACCACTTTCAGCTGAATCAATTCCACCAGTGGCTAAAATGGGAAATCCAGGCAAAGCACGAGCAATGGATGTCACAGCTCTCAATGCAATGGGTCTGATTGCTGTTCCTGCAGAAAGCGAGAATAAATCATAGTGAGCATATTGGTCACTTGAGCATATCGCCTTACATTTATGATTATGTGATAGCAGTGTTTTACTAGAAGAAATACAAATTCCTATTATCTCTATTTAAGATGTAAGCATATATAATATATAAAGGTTCTTACGCTTTAAATTATGTTAATTTATAAATGGTTATGTATTTATTTTAAGGTCTTTGATGCTATTATAGCATCAAGATGTGTTATATAAGTGGTATAGCACCCTGGAACTCTTGCATAAAACACATGCATATTATATTTTGATATGCAGTAATGTGTAAACAAATTGGATGGAACATTCAAGCATTTGTTTAAAAAAGAAGAAGGAACGGCAGATTTTGAAAAAGAAAAACAATCATATACAGTGCACAAATAAACATATAGCTCTGTTATGCTTCCACAAAGTATAAAGCAGCTGGTGTGAACGTAGATACTGTACAAGAAAGCTCCTGATGAACTTACAGCTTCCATATTGCTTTCTACATGTATTTCCATGATTTGTTGAAACACTGTGTGATTTATTGAACTTTTCATAAATTAGAAAGTTCTAACCAAGTTAAGGAGCCATTAAAAAGCACCCAGTAGAGAGTATGTGTTTAATCGTTTATACTTTATTAAGCCAGATTTTACCATTATATTATTCTCTAATAGAAATGAAAACTGCATAGATGGACAGATCACTTTGGGATCATTTTTGTGTGAATCTACTCTTACTTATGCTAATTTGGATTCTCAAGGATTAAAACATCCTGGAAAAATTAATGCTCTATTAATGAGGAATAGAGGAATATTATTTGACATTCATGGTGTACACTCATAAGTGGTCCTTTAAGAACATTTTCTGAACTAAAATAGTTATATTTGTACAAGAATTTGACACAAATTGATACCAAGCCTCCAAACAAACAAGTAACTGGTGAAATCAAACTTGCATTGAATATTTTATCATCACCTCCACCACCCCAAACATCATCACAAGCATTATTAATACGTCTTTACTGAAGTTCTCATTTCAAGGAAGTACAGAGCTTTTCCTTTTACCCTGTTCATATCCATCTTAGATGAAATTGAATTTATTTATAACTGATGTTGTACTGAACACCAACATTTGTGGAAATGTCTACTTGTTACCCCAATACTTAGAAAAGCAACTTCCAGATATTAATGTTTCTTAGTCAAGAATGTTCAAGGCTGAATTTTGTGACATTTAGAATACAAGGCATTAAGTTAGGTCAAATTAGTGCCTGAACATCACTATTCAATTCCTATTTCAAAATAGTAATCAATGACTTTTTCTTAGTTTTTGCGTTTTAACCATAAAGAAGGCTAACATAGTGAACAGGAAAATTTAGAGGAGAACACACCCACAACATATGCATTTATATATACATATTTTTAGCTATACTAAGAAAAAGAAGAAAGAATAAATAGTAAAGGAAGACATTTTAAAGGAAATCTGAAGCTTAAATAACCCTTTAGCTAGAAATATGGCTCTCTTCCTGATATAACTGATATGTTCAAGACATAGTAAACTGACCTCTTTACCTACATGTTATTTTCAAGTCATAAGGTATGAAATATTGGTATTCTCCTTCCTACCCTATCCCTTACTGAGTTGACCCGGAGAGTAAAGAAAATTTGAGCTAAGTAGATTAGTGATTCATTTCTAACTGGACTGTTAGAAAATAATCAATACGAAGGTGCAAAATTTCAAAGAGGCACACAGGGATTTGGCCACATACTCAAATAGATATCAATGGACATCAAATAGCAAAAGCACAGAACACAGCTTTGAAAATTTAACCAGTTACATTTAAAGGGCAACATTATTACACAGGTGTTAAAAAACATTGGCAAGTATTCAGTGGCATTTGAAGAAGTTCAATTAGATCAAAAAGACATTTTTTATTTCATGTTTTTCTTCCTTTTCTAAAACTTCCCTGATCTACCTAATGAACATGAAAACCTTTCAAGCTAATAAAGGTATCTTTTTCAAAATTAAGAGTAATTATGTTCTTTGAGAAAATGGGATCCAAAAATGAAGAAATGGGTCCTCCTATTCTTGGGCCATAGTAAATTCAGTTTTTATTTCCATTATAAACTTCATTTGATTGATTTTCTTTATAATTCAAGTGATTTAAAAGGAAATAGAGAAGACTGTGGGAAAATGGCTGAGTAGAAAGCTTTCAGAGTTCAGCCCGTCCACCAAAACAACTGTTAAACAAGCAGGAACTCTCTGAAACAATTACGTTGAAGTTCCAGAATCCAGTAGAACACCACACGGCATACAGGGAAGAGTGGGAGGAAGAGGCTGGAAAATTATGGCAAAGTTTAAAGCAGGCACTGGAGAGAGGGAGGTGTGCCTTCTGAGAAACAGAGGACGCATTCAAACTCCTGTAAACAGGGAACTCCAAAACAACTAACAGTCAAAAGCTCAGGACAAGACACAGGCCCATAAAAGACAGGAAGGACCCTGCACACCACACTTCCCTTAGGGAGAACTTCCTGATAGAAGGGCTGAAGCTCAAGAAAATCTCTGTCTTATCACCAGCTGATTACAAAATCAAGAAACAGACATCTCAGAGAATATATCCCAGCATTAACGCTTAAGACTATGAAAATGTACAGTGTGCATAAAAGAGTGCAAGACAAATAAAAAACAGGAAACGATGGCCCATCCAAAATAAGAGGATAAAAATCTAGAAAACACCAAGGAAGAAAACCAGAATGTGGACATACCAAACAAAGATTTTAAGAATATAGTCTTAAAAATGCTCAAGGAGATGAAGGAAAATACAGAGAAATAACTAAAGGATATCAGGGAAACAATGAATAGGCAATAGAATAACCTAAGTAAAGAGATAGAAATTTTAAAAAGAAACCAAACTGAACGGCTGGAGTTGAGGACCACAATAACTGAAATGAAATATCCCCCGGAGGTTTTCATCAGCAGACTGGAGATGGCAGGAGAAAGAATCAGTAAACTCTAAGTCAAGACAATTGAAATGAGTCAGGCTGAGAAGCAGAATGAAAAAAGCATCATAAAAAGCAAAAATGGTGGCTTACACCATTAAACATACAAATACACACACTATATGGGAGTGCCAGAAAAAAAAGAAAAAGAGAAAAGGTAAGAAGAAATACTCATGGCAAAGGACTTCCCAAACTCAGCAAAAGACATGAAGAGAAACATCCAAGGAGCCCAGAGAACACCAAACAGGATAAATATGAAGAAAAATAGGCCTCATCATACGTTGATCATATTATTGAATGCCAAGGACAAGGAGAGAGTTCTGGAAGCTGCAAGAGAAAAGAACATGCTATTTACATGGGAGTCCCAGAAAGACTGAGTGCTGATTTTTCATCAGAAACAAGAAGGCAGTAGGTTGAAATACTTACAGTGCAGAAAGAAAAATGTCAACTTAGAATTTTATATCCAACAAGACTTTATTTCAAAAATGATGGACAGATTAAGAAGACATTCCCAAATAAGCAAAGGCTGAGTGAATTCATCAAACCTAGACCTGCCTTACAAGCAGAGAAGAAAGCTCCTCAGATTGAAAGTAAAGGATACTAGCCAGTGGTTCAAAGTGCCATAAAGAAATAAAGTCCTCCAGTAAAGGTAATCATTTGGGTAATAATAAATGCCAGTATCATCATAATGTATTGTTCGGTATGTAACTACACTTCTTAGTTCCTACTGGTGTGAAAATGCAAATGCATAAAAAGGGAATGCTAAATCTATGGCTTCAGACATACTGTGTACAAAGACATAAATGGCAGCTACAAATTAAGGTGGGGGACAGAGGATTATAGGAATACTATATGTGTTTTGCTAGTAAAGTTAATTTAGTATCAAACCAAATATGATTGTTATGTTTAAGATGTTAAATTCTGACCCCATGGTAACCATAAGGAAAATATATGAAAAATACATTTCAGATAGAAAAGAGAAGGCACTCAATATGGCACAATAAGCAAAAATCAAATGTTATGAAAGTATACATTAATGGAAGAATTGAGGGACAAAAAGGTATATAAGACTTTCAAAGACTAAATAGCAAATGGCAGAAGAAAGTTCTGCATTCAGTAGCGACTTTACATGCAAATGGATAACACTTTCTCACAAAAATCAGAGATTGGCAGAATGGATAAAAAAGCATGACCCAACTATATGCTGTCTGCAAGAGAAACACTTTTTTTTTTTTGCATGGGCAGACACCGGGAATCAAACCTGGGTCTCCAGCATGGTAGGTGAGAACTCTGCCACTGAGCCACCATGGCCTGCCCAAGAGAAACACTTTTTATTCAAAGATAAAAGTAGGCTGAAAATGAAAGGACAGAAAAAAGATACAGCATGTAAGTAGTAACCAAAAGAGAGAACAGGGGTAGTTTATTAATATCAGATAAAATAGACTTTAAGTCAAAAACAGGTACAAGGGACAAAGACAGACATTATATACTGATAAAGGGGTCATTCAACAAGAAGATATAATGATTATAAATATATATGTACCTAAGAACAGAGCCCCTAAAACACATGAAGCAAATATTGACAGATTTGAAGGGAGATATTGATGATTATACATTAATAGTAGGAAACTTTAATATATCAGTTTCAATAATGGATAGAACATCTAGTCACTAGATCAATAAGGAAACAAAGACTTGAATAATACTATAAACCAACTAGACCTAACAGACATATATAGAAAACTTCACACAACAACAACAGAATATGAATTCTTCTTGAGTGCACATGGATCATTCTCCAGGATAGACCATATATTAAGTCACAAAAGGTACCTCAATATATTCAAAAATATTGAAATCATTTAATGTCTCTTCTTTGATCATGATAGGATGAAGCTAGAAATCAATGAAAGGGAGAAATGGAAAATTCACAAATGTGTAGAAATTAAAAAATATACCTTTAGACAACAATGAATTAAAGAGGAACTCATAAGGGAAATTAGAAAACATCTTGAGGTAAATGAAATATAACAAAATATAACATAGCAAAACTTATGGGGCACAGCACAGACAGTGCTGAGAGACAAACTTATAGCTCCAAATTCTTACATTAAAAAGAAGACTTCAAATCAGAGACCTAACTAAAAACTGGAAAAACTAGAAAGAGAAGATCTAAACTCAACCCAAAGTAGGCAGAAGGAAGGAAATAACGAAGATTGAAATGGAGATAAATGAAATGGAGAAAAACAAAGAAATTCAATAAAACCAAAAGTTGGTTCTTTGAAAAGATCAATAAAATTGACAAACCTTCCACTAGAATGACGAAGAGAAAAGAGAGCGGATAAAAATAATGAAATCCAGAAATGAAAAGAGGGACATTACTACCAATCCTGCTGAAATAAAACAACTAATGGTGGATACTATGGACACCTGCATGCCAATAAATTAGATAACTTAGATGAAAGGACGAATTCTGAGAAGCACACAAACCACCTACATTGATTCAAGAAGAAATAGAAGATCCCAACAAATCAATTACCTATAAAGAGATTGAATTTGTAATCAAAAACCTCCCAATAAAGAAAAACCTTGGACCAAATGACTTTCCCGGGTAATTTTACCAAACTTTTCAAGCAAATATAAAAAAGGCCAGAAAGCATATAAAAAGATGCTCAACAACATTAGTTTTCAGGGAATTAAAAATTAAAACCACAATGAAATACCATTTCACACCCACTAGAATGGTTTCTATTTAAAAAAAAAAAAAGAAGAAAAATTATGTGTTGGAGAAGATGTGGAGAACTAGGACAGTAAATCATTGCTGGTGGCAATGTGAAGTGGTATGGCCACTGTGGAAGTCAGTTTGGCAGTTCCTCAGAAAATTAAGTATAGAATTATCACATGACCTGACAATTCCACTAGTAGGTATATACCCAAAGGAATTAAAAGCAGGGATTTGGAACAGATATTTGGGTACCTATGTTCATAATGGCATTATTCACAGTTGCCAAAAGATGGAAGCAACCTAAGTGTCCATCAACCAATTAATGGATAAAAAAGTGTAGTGTGTACATACAATGAAATCTTATTCAACTGTGAAAAGGAATGAAATTCTGATACATGCAATAACATGGACGGACCTTGAAGACATCATGTTGAGTGAAATAAGCCAGGCACAAAAGGAAAACTGTTGCGTGACCTCAGTGATAAATAATTAGAATAAGCAAATTCATAGTTAGAATCTAGAATACAGGTTAAGAGTGCATTGGGTGGAAATAGGGAAGGGAAGTTAAGGTCTAAATTATGCAGGGTTCTTATGAAGAACGATGGAAAAGTTTTGGCAATGGACGATGGTGATGGTAGTGCAACATTTTGAACATAATTAATAGCACTGAAATATGTATCTGAATGAGGTTAAAAGGGGGAATGTTAGGTTGTATATATGTTGACAGAATAAATTTTTTAAAAAAATCCATGGAACTTCTCAACACAAACACTTAACCATAAATTAAACTATGGTCTATTGTCAATAGTACTATTACAAAAATGTGCTTTCATCACACAAATGTCCCACATCAATGCACTGTGTTCATAATAGGGTAGTATATTGGAATCCTGTATTTTATGCATGATTGTTTTATAAACAATATGACTTCTCTAATAAAGAAAAAAATGAAATATAGTTAATCTGTTTGCAGCATTATATGGGAAACAGGTGTTAAAAATGACTTTCATCACTCATAAAAGGTTTTTAGAAGGAAACTGAAGATATATCAAATGATCTTTATAAATTATGTAAAAATTCTTTTTAGTTTTAAAATGACAGAAATAAAGAAATATTATGTTCAACATAAAAATAAAACTTTTCGTGTAAAGAAAATGCACATATCAATGCCATATAGGATAGTATGTAATATGCCAAGAAAATGCACAGAAACTTCCAAAATCACACTTAATGACATAAATAATTTTAAAACTTTGCCACTGCTATAATAATTAATGACTGTAGACCAAATTCGTGGAAGGAAGGAGCTAGTGGGAGAGGCTTAAGGAATATGTGTGGACACCATCTTTGAGCAAATGACAAGGTTTATATCAAGAAATTGAAATCCTGTAAGCTTAAATGAGATAATAGGCAATACGCAGCTTAAATTAAGCCCTCATCTCCATGGGATGGTCAGATGAACCTGATGGAAAATTCAGTTATATCAAGCTATTCTGTTTCAACTGTGTGAAGTTCTCCAATGAAAATCAAGCCATTTTGAGTCCACAAATTTTGAAACAAGCTGCAGGCTCAGAGAAACAAAATAGAAAAATTAACTGGACCTGTGAGTTCCATTACTGCTGCTAAGAATTCTGACTTGTACTCATATGGCCCTGGTGGAAAAACTGGTGGACTGGACTGGTCTGTAACTTTTGGTCTCGAATCAATCTGCGAAATCCATATAGTCACAACTAAAAACGCAAACCAGTGTTTTGAATTCATAGAACTTCTTTGATAAATTATAATACATTTTGGATAGATTCATATCTCAGAAAAATTTTTTTAATAAGTCACAGGTTTTTAATTAAGTTAAGCAATCTGATTTTGATGGACTTTTCCCCTTTAAAAATAGTATCACTTGTCAGGTATCATTTAAGTGTAATTTCAAAACATTCTGCTATTAGGTAAAAGTATTATGACTTAATCAGATTCCTTACTCAGACTTCATTTATTCATCCATCTGTCCATCTACCTATCCAATGAATATTTATTAAGCTTTTCTGCCTTTTTATTTTTTTAAAGATGTCTGTATCTGAATCTGAAAAGCATATAACAAGTAGCCAAGTTAATCAGTTTGTGTCCTAAACATATTGTCTTGGGTGTTTAAATCAGTTGTCCTGTCCTCCAGTTCACTTACTCTGTCTTCTGCCTCTTCAAATCTGCTGTTGTGTGTCTCTAATATATTTTTTGCTTTGTCTACAGCATCTTTAATCTCTGTGATATCTGGTATTTTTCTATTTATTCTTTCAAATTTCTCTTTATGTTCTTCTAGTGTCTTCTTGATTTCCTTTATGTCATTAGCCATCCCATTTATTTTATTTAGTAGAGCTATATGAACATCTTTGATTAGTTGTTCCAAAGTCTGTGCCTCCTCTGGTGTTTTAATTTGGTCATTACTCTGGATTATTATCTGTCTGCGTTGTGATATGCATAATGATCTTCTGTTTTCATGGCATGTAAATATCTTGATTGGTTTACTTTGGGAGTTGAGTTCCTTCAGTAGTCTAAAGCCTTGTGTTTGTGGGGTGGTCATGGAGCAGGATGCATGGCACAGGGCAGGGCACAAATGCAGGATGTGTTAAGGTTAAGGAGTCAGTGCAGGAATGCGTGGGTGCCTGGCAGTGGGGAGGAGGTGGCTATGTGGGTGCTCAGGTCTGGGGGGGCGGGGCTCTTGTGTGAGCTGATCTAGGGGTTGGGGCCCTTGTGTGTGCGTGCACAGAGCTCAGGGTCAGCAGTCAGGGGGTTGCGCCTGGGTGGGCTGGAGACAGGTGTGGTCCAGCTATGCAGCTCAGCACTTGCCCAGAGCTGGGGGCATGACTGGGGGCCATGCGCGGATCTGGGAGGGCTGTGAACTGATGTACACATGTGCAGAGCTCAGGGGGTGTGGAGTGGTGTTGCATGACTGTATGGGCCGAGGGCGGGTATTGCCTGGGTATGAAGGTAAGTGCCTACAACCTTTATGCGCTGGCAACTGCCTGCAGGGGGCAGGGAGGGGGAGGTGGGTCTTGGGAGGGTTGGGGCAAGGTTTATGCAAGAGAGATGGGTTGGGCTGGGGCAGGTGTACGCATGCTTGGGGTAGGGGTGTGGGGAAGGCATGTGTGGGGTGGGGTGGGGTGGGGCGCCTAGAGCCTGAGGAGGGTGGGGCGGGTGATGGGGCTCAGGTGCGTGGGGTGTGGGGTGAGTCTCAGGAGCAGGGGCTGTGCCTGTGAGGATAGCGTGTTCAGGGAACATGGCTTGTCTTACTTCCTAGTCCCTTTCTCCCAGTCTGTGCACTCCTGAGGGCTCTGGGCTTCCGCATTAGGCTGTTTACACCAGCCAGTCAGTTTCCAATTCTCCGCATCTCAGTTTCTCAGCTTTTTCAACCAGGGTCTCCCTACATGGTGTAGAAGACCCTCCCAGGTCACTTACACCCTGGAATCACAGCCTCAGTTGCCTTCCCATCCCTTTTCTGGCTGTTCCTTAGAGCAGGGGTGAATCCGACCTATCCTATTCTGCCATGTCCTGAACATATTGTCACCAGGACAGATATCCAAACCACCAGCCCTGATTATTTTAGGATGTTGTTTCAAGGTAAATAATGGGAATCCTGTTTTTCAGGATGTACAGGTGTTGAATCAGGAGAAACTCACATTGGTATGAACATCATACATTTCATAAATAACAATTAATGTGAATTCTAGAAAGAAGGCAATTTGAGAGTGTACTAGTTACAACATCAGACAGTGAGTATATGGGGCCAGATTGCATAGGTTTGAATCCTAGTTCGAATTCTTACAAGCCGTGTGACCTTGTGAAAATTTCTTAACTTCTCTATGCCTCTATTTTGTTACCTATAAAATAATGAAAGTTGGAGTAACTTCACAGGGTTGCTGTGAGGATTAAATTATTTAATTAATATAAAGGGCTAGCACATAATAAAAATTGTATAAGTATTTGTTATCATGATCTGTACAGATCCCAAGGACAATAGTTTTTTCCAAGGGAAGATATATTTCCTTGGTAAACCATTCTATGTTGTTGCTATGTGTTTAGTGATGCAATGAAAGTGTCTTATTTTATTGGAGAAAAATGTGGTACCAATGATGATAGGACTTTATATCCTCTGATCTTTAAGAGAACCACACATCTTGTCTCCTCCTCCTTTCCTAACAGCTCTCATTTAGCAGTTTCATAATGCTGGTAAGATTAATTTAACTGACACTAAAGGTAAAAATCCCAAAGACAGATAATAATATAAGAATTATTTTTGAGAATAAAAATTCCATATTAAACCAATATACAAGGATTTAAATGACAATATTAGAACTTAAGTTTATTGGTGAAAAGGAGGCAGAGCTTCAAGGATTTACCATGACTAAATCCTCAAACAGAAAAGGAGTTTTTAATGGGCATGATAGTGTGGAACATATGCTAATTTTGGATAACTGGAATTTTGAATAATTGAGTTTAATTTCTGTTTGTTTTTTCCCCTAATCATATGACTCCTAGGACAGCTACTGTTACACAATTAATTGTTAGAACTAAGTCCACAATAAACTCCCTGGTAATAGCTCTAGCTGGCAATAAAACAGAAAATTGGGTTATAATACTCACTCGTGCTCACTGTGTATACAAAAAGAAAATGTAGTTTTAATTTGCTTACATTAATTAAAATAAAATGAATTAAGTGGATAACAGATACATTAGAAATTGAACTTTCACTGTCTGCTAATAGTTTTAACATCATCCGCAAGAAAAAAAAAATTAGCAAATCAAGAATTCCCAAGACTTAGGATTTGAAAAATTGATGCTTAAACAATATTCATAAATCAAGCCAGAAATTTTTTACTTTATTAAATCAAGTTTAAAAAGTTGATGAAATTAATATACTGATATATATGTGAAGTACAATTATTTAAAAATACTTCTTTACACAGGGTTAAGGCCCTCTGAGAAAATTAGCGCAATTTAATGAAAAACTAAGCTACTAAATGTACCCAGAGTAATAGGTAGAAATGTGAAATCCAAAGGGGAGAAATGAAAAACAACATCAATGTTTTGTTAGTTTTGTTTTATTGGAAAAGTGGAAAATTTTCTGGTTTAAATTTTAGGTGCAAATTTCAAGATGTTCTTCCCTGAGTTTCATACTGTTATAGCTATGCTTATCTGCTGTTTCATAATATACTCATTAGACAGCCAACAGATATTAGTTCAATAGCTACCATGTGCTAGGTGTTTTATTTTTAAACAATAGAATTAATGATGTTAACAGGGGAGAGGGCCATGTTTCTTTCAGAAATTGTCCACTGGTGCTCGTGGAAGGAAAAGGAGTGCTTGTTCACGGAGTGAATCTCACACACCACACCCTGAATTGAAGCTTCATGTTCATTATGCAGTTTAACTCTTACAACTCTGTGAATGTAGATATTGTCACTCCTATTTTGTTTGTGAAAAAAAAAAGAGATGATAAGCTGAGTAAACAACTTGTTACACAGCTTTAAAGGAATAAAGCTAGGATTATACATCTGAGACACAAAAGTCTATGCTTTTCAGTTATTATTGAGAAGTGACGTGCAGGAATTATGAAGAGAATGATCTGCAAATTGCCTTGCCTAAGAGAAACATATCAGTGTGGTGTAATGCTAGGAGGGTCGGTTCTAGACTCCAACCAGCTAGGTGTATGCACAAGCTCAGTTATTTCTACAGCTGTCACTTAAGCAGGCTCCTTAACATCCTAAAGCCCTTTTCCTTAGCTTTAAAACAGGGACAATAAAACAAAAAAAAATTTAAAGAAAACAGGGACATAATATCATAATGACTTGGGGAGTATTAGAGGATATTATTCATGGAAGGCACTCAGCATGTGCCTGGTCCCTACTAGGTCTGCAGTATGTGTAAGCTAACATTACTGTTAAGGCCAGGGAAAATGTATCAGAATGATGACCCAGTTATAAACGTGGCAATAAACATTTAATTCTTAAGGAACGTTAACCTCTTAGAAATCAAATTTGGAGATGTTTCTGTAATTCATATATCATTTAATTTCTAAAAAATATGGATTTTCATAATTTGAGTCTACAAATGTAAATGTGCATATTGGATGCATAAATTTCATTAGTGTTTTTAAAGACATTGTGCCGTGCTAAAACGTATATGCATTTTCACCCAGAGATTCTAATATCACCAATCTATTCCTAAAATGGGCACAAAGTTGCATGTATAAAGACATTCCTTGAAGTATTGCTTTCTGTTGCAAAATCATGAAAACAACCTAAATGATCATCAGTAGTTATGCTATTAAATAAATTATAGTTTATCCATGTATGAATATACTAGGAAACCTTTAAGACTGACAGAAAAATATCTTTAAGATACAATGTTAACTGTTAATCACCAGTGGTAGATTGATATCTATGGTATGATAGCATTTTTGGTAAAAAAAACATAAAGTGTGATAACATTTATTAGGTGTACACGTAAATGCATAGAAGGGCGAATTTAAAACTGTTAACTGTTATTATCTCTGGTATGCTGGTTTGAAACCTTTATGTACCCCAGAAGAGTCGTGTTCTTCTAATCCAGTCTTGGGGGGCCAGACTTGTTGCTGGGTGAGGCCTCTTGATTAGGTTATTTCCATGGAGATGAGAACGACCCAGGTGTGGGTAGGGCTTTGGATTAGGTTGTTTCCTTGGAGATATGACCCCCCCCCCATTCACGGTGGGTCTTAATCCTTTCCTGGAACCCTTTATGAGAGAGAACTCAGAGCCAACAAGGAGAGCGGAAAGATGAAATCAAGTGACAGACGTTTGGAGATGCTTGGAGACAGAAGCTCAGAGAGGAGGCCTCTGGAACAGGAGCTGAAAACAATGAAACCAGGGAATAAAGGGCCAGGAGATGTGGCCATGTGGCTTCCCATGTGACAAAGAGACCCCAGACATGATCGGCCTTTCTTAAGTGAAGGTATCCTTTTGTTGATGACTTAAT
>PVIY010034343.1:0-13313 GCA_004026745.1 Myrmecophaga tridactyla
CAGCTCCCTCACCCAACGCTTTCCACCCCCAGACGCCTGCCCCCTTACCCTGCCCCCCCTCCCCATATAATAGGGAAGTTTCTGAGCTAGCTTCTTCCACTTCCTCAGATTCAACCGCGCTCCTCCCGGAACGCACCCCGAGGCAGCTTTCTCACAACTGGACCCCGGGAGTGGGAACGCCTCTCGACCCCGCGGCCCAGCGCGAAGGCCGCGACCGCGGGCGGGGTGGTCCCTGCAGCCACGATTCAGCCTGGAACACTCCCGCCTCAGCCCCCCACCTCCGGGCAGCTAAATAATTGATTCGATCATAAATAATTGAAACCGTGTTGCACGCACGCTCTCTCGGCCCCCAGGGTGTGGGGGGTCCCCCATTAGGGTTAGGGGGAGCGGGGAGGGCGGGGCGGCGGGGGCCGGTGGGCTGAGCGGGCCTTTTACGTTCCCTCCAGCTCCCTCGCGCCAGCTTTTTCCCTTTTTCTTTTTCCTTTTTTTCTTTCCTGGAGCGGAGCCCGGCGCCAGGAGTCTGGAACCGGCTTGACAAGCTTTTGAGTTATGGAGGGGGGAGGGGGAGGGGAGCGGGCGGGCGGTGCGGGGAGGGCGGAGAGCTTGCGGGGAGCTCGCCGGGAGGCCGCGCCGGCTGCGGCCAGGGGTGGGGCCTCGGGGCCCCGCGGGAGGGGCGCGCGCACCCCGGTTTAGAGACTCTCCCCCACTTTGGGTGACTGTCGGAAGAGGGTCCGATGGTGGTGCCGGGGGAGGGGTTCCGGGGGGCGGGGGCGAGACGTTCGGTGGAGCTCCGCGAGCACCCGGGGCTGGAGGAACAAGCCCGGCTTTAGAGCCGCAATAAATGAGGCCGGGGGAGGGCGGCGGGGTTTGTCCGGCCTCGGGGGCCGTGGCTCCCCCGCCGAGCAAGACATTCCTTTCCGCTGAACCGGGCGCCTGGGCCCGCGCCGCCGCCTCGCCCTGCACGCATCACCCTCGGCGGCCTTTGGGCCCAGGGCGGGGGAGGGCCGCCCTTCGCCCCCACGCGCTGTTTCCCCAGAGCTCCCTGAACTACCTTCTCAGTACCCCGGAGAGAAGGAATCGTTCTGCCCATTTAGCCCATGGGGAGCCTGGGCCTCACTGCTGTAGGCCACACCCAGGGCCAGGGCCCCAGCTGCTACTCTGCGCCTGCTGGCAGCCCTGGGGGTGCAGGGCCATGAACCCAGTAGGGGCACCTTAGCTCTTGGCTGAATTTGGGCTGCTCAGCCAGGAACTCCAGGAGAGCTGTGGATCTCCATATGACAGTGCAGTGCCAGCCCTCCCCAGCCCCAGGCCTGGTGGGAGTGGGGCTGGTGGAATTACTGGTTTTTCTGAGATGGGCACATCAACAGACGTTTCTAGATCCCTAGGGTGTCCAGGAGAACTTCTCACAGTATCCAAGAAGGAGGCTGCTAGATGCCAACAGACCCCAGTCCCTGACATGCCTTCCCCTGGACTGCAGAGTTACTGGTCAAGCCACGCGGTGATGTCCATCTACCTCAGTTTCCTTTCGGGGTCCCCCAGCATTCCCCCGTCCTGGGGCCCCCTGACCCCTCCGGGCTGCCCTGCCTGCCGCAGGACCACTAGTGAACTGAATCTGTGTGCGTGGCCCTGGGATATAACAGATCTTCCCACATGGTCTGGAGTGCTGCCTTCTTGGTTTCAAGCCTCTCTGGCTCATCTGTGAGATGGGTTAATAAGAGTGCCAGCCTTGCCTGGGTGCTGGAAGGGTTCCAGGAGGGGGTGCACGCTCATGGCTTAGCACAGGGGTCTGGCACACAGTAAATGTTTAGCACATGGTCACCATTGTTGGAGTTGATTGTTTATTATTTCTAAAAGGCTCACAGGGGCCTAGCAAAGCCCCCCTCCCTGCACCCCGAAGTGGAACCTCAAGAATGCTGAGCCTGTTGAACAGCCTGGCTTCTCCTCCCCGTCCCCCACGGAGCCTGAGTGTCGAAATCATCCCAGACAAAGCTGCTGAGCAGAAATTTCCAGTCTCCCTGGCAGAGCCAATGAGAGTTTGGGTGTGGCTTAGAACGCAGCTGGACTGGCTCTGTGGGGCCCCAGATGTTCTACGGACCTGAGAAAAGCATCCCAGACCCCTGGGGGTGCCTGGCTCCTGCCGATGAGCGGCGGGCAAGTGATCACCCATTGTTCTCTGGTGGTAGAAAGCTCAGGGCAGGAGATCTGCGTTGGAGGCTCTACACCTCCTTTAGCAAGCCCCTGCACCCTGAGGAGCCTAGCGAATGCCCCACAGAGATGGGGTGACAGGGCTGGTGGGAGGACAGGAGCTCATGCCAGTGAGCTCTTAGCGCAGCTCGTCACGTAACAAGCACCCCATTAATGGGAGCTGTTGGCTTTAGTGGCTGTTCCACTTACACCACCTTGCCAGTATCCTGCCATCAGGAGCAGCAGGGCCCCCTAGTTAAAGTGCTGGTTTCACTGGGGCTATGATGGTTCCTGTCCTAAGTGACCTGGAGAACCCATTGGCTTTGAACCAGGGTGAGCAGCTTGTTCTCTTTGGGCCTTGCTTTCCCTGTCTGCAATACAGAGGCAGTGATCTGTAAGCCTCTCCAAGGGAAGGAAGGAGGGAGGTCGAGTCCCAGCACGGCCCCAAACTGGACAGGTGACTTTGGACAAGTCACTGATTAATATTAATGATTAGAAGAGGGTAGCCCCTTTCTGCCTCAAGCCTGTGCTGGGTGTTGTGCATATACTGTTTATCTTACTCTTACTCTTGGAGGAAGGTTTTATTTTCTAGATGAAGTAAATCAGGCTCAGAGAGGTTGATTCAGTTTTCAAGGACACATAATTAGGAATTGGTAGGGCCAGGATTGAAACCCTGACCTTCTGGCTTAGGGCCTGAATCCCTAAAAATGCAATTTGAGCATTTAAAAAAAAAAAACAAACATTTTCCAGCTCCTGTTATGTGCAGGACCTTCGAGGTAGATGACAACAGAAGTAAGGAGGCCATAGGCCCTGCCTTCAACAGCCAAGTGGGGACAGAGAGACTCTCACGATAAACAGTTGTGAAAAGTAGCACCCTAAGGTCTCCAGAAGTGCTGTGGAAAAATGATGTTTGGTGTGGGGGATGAGGAGGAAAAGGAGCTTGAGGAAAGGGGAAGAAACCAGGGACCAGGGAGACTCGGATTGAGCAATGAGGAATTTTCCAGAATTTTCCTGGAGGCTTGCACTGCAAAGGCAAAGGCACAGCGGCCCTAGAGGATATGGCTCATTTGGGGAAGGGCAAGCAGCCGACTTGGGGGTTGTAGAGGGCAATGGGGAGAAAAGAAGGCAGAGTGGTGGAGCTGAGGCTAGGCCTGGGCTGCAAAGGCCTTGGAAAGCTACCTTAGGGAGCCACTGAAGGTCTTTGAGAAGAGGTGGACGTCCTCCTGTGGGAGACCTAGAATGACAGTTCTATAGACAGAGTAATGTCCTGGAGACATACACAAAAAAATAGGAGCACATTGTGTGAATTTTTACAGTGCTCCCTCCTTTTTTTTTTGCCATGGGTAGGATTACTATGCAAAACAGAAAAGAAAAAGACAAACTTTTAAGGGAAAAAAGGGGAACCAGAAGGCAAAGAAATGGTAGGAGGCGACAGCAGGAAGGAAGGAGGGGTGGGTGAGCCGGGCCACGTCCCCGACCGCCAGCCCTCTCACGTTTGCGTAGGGGCCACCTGGCTGTACCATCTCAGAAGTCAACAGGGAGCTGAGCCTGCTGGGGCTTTGAGGCCCTCCTTCCACCCTGCCCGATGTCTTCAGCCTGTCCCCACCCAAATTCCTCCTTGTTGGTTTGGCTGTGCGACCACAGGCTGTCCCTCAACTCTCCCCCTGGGCTAAATGGGGACAGTTATTCCAAGCCCTTCCTATGTCCTTGAGGACAAACTGTCTCATGTAGGAGCATCGACTGGGCTCCAAGCACTGTGCTAGTTGCTTAATGGGCAGTGTCGCTTAATCTGAATATAAGCCAACATAAAAAGGTGTTGCTCTCCCCATTTTACAGATTGGGGGGAAAGGTGGGGTGCAGAGGTTTGCCCAAGCGCTCCCAGTGAGTGAGGGAGTACTAAGCTGTACTGCTTCAAGCTTTTCAGGAGGAAATCAGTCCCTCTAGTCCCCCCAGAACTCATGCCTTTGGCTTGCTCTAGCTCCTGGAATGGGGGCTCATCACCCCTCTAAGCCTTTGCTCAAACTGCTCCCTGTGCCTTGGCTGCCTCTCCCCATCTCTTTCTCACCATCCACAGGGCAAAATTCTACACGCTCTGGGAAGCCTAGTTAAACTGTCATTTTCCCCCACCCCATCCCCGCCCCCCAGGTTTTCATCTGGCTGCCACCCCTGTCCCCTGATCTGTGTTCCTGTGGAGCTCCTGCCAGGAAGAGAGGAGAGCCTTGGGGACAGGGGCATAACTGCCCTGTTCCAGCCCAGCCCTGCAGGGGTGGAGAGGAGGGAACAGTCAGCTTGTTCTGGGTGCTCAAAAGGGCAGGACTAGGGCAGGGAGGACGTGAGAGGAAGGATGGCCTTGGTTCAACCCAGGGAAAGACAGATTGACGAGCCCCTGGGATTATATGGCTTGGAGGCCAGAGAAGGGTTCCGGGAGGAGAGAGAAGCAAGGAGTGAGGCTGCTGGACATGACCCCCTCCCCACCAGCCCAGAGACAACACAACCCTTCTCTGTCCCCCAACAGCTTTGTGCACCTAGGACTTCTGAGAGCAGGCTGGGGCTGGGTAACCGTCTTTTGTTCGCAAGTGGCCTTCGGCCCCCCACCCCCCTTAGTGGGCATATGTGCAGAGATGGAAAGTCCCACTCTTGGGGACTGGAGGCTCCCACACTAGGTATAGATAAACAGAGTGACCTCCTCTTAAATTCCCAAAGTACCCAGTGCCAAACACAATGTCTGGTACATAGCAGGCACTTAAGCATTTGTTAGATGAATAAATGAATGATGGTTGACCCCAGGCCCTGGGAGGAGAGCCGGGAGCCTTGAAGTCGTCTGCCTGCTCTGCTGCATGGGTTTGTGTGTTAAGCAAGACTTCATATCCCTGTTCTGTGAGCCCCTGGTGTGCAGGGTGGATCCGGGCAGGCTTGGGGGTGGGAGCAGGAGGTAGGGGACACTGAAAGAACCATGGGGAAGCAGCCCTGTTTAATGAGTCGCTTGGGAGGGAAACTGATAGTGAGCTGTGTCTCTAGTGAAACACACTCTCTGATACCTGAGCATGAGCAGTGCGTGGGCTCTGAGAAACTTCCAGGTACCCCCAGATTATTCCACTAAGGACCGCCCCCCTCCTGATCCCATAGGGTCTCTGAGCTTAGACATTTCTGGCTTCCAGCTCCACCCCTCACTAGCTGGACCAGTTGCCTCAGTTTCCCTATTTGCAAAAGGGATTGATAATAACACCTGTCTAACAGGTTTACTGGGAAAGACAAGTGAGAGGTGCCAGCTCAGCACATTTGTCTGCCATTGTTATAAACAACAGCATGGGAGAGCCGGTAGCAGAGACCACCCAACTGCGGGGCCTGAGCTGCCACAGACTTACCTGGATGGAGACTTTGGACAAGGCCCAGCCTCTCTCCAGACCTCTGATTCCCCATTTGTAGGTAAGACCCTTCAAACCTGGACAGCCTTGGCATTTTCCCAAGTGCCACGCAGACATGGACACACACAACAGCCATTCCCAGACTTGCACACAAGCCCTGAAGTTACTCAGAGACACACAGGCACAAGCACACACATACATAGGCAGACACAGTCAAATCCACACACATAGCCACACGCACACATTTCACAGAAACATCACACACAATCAGCCCCCTCCCCACACCCTGTGTCCTGTTTGCCCTCCCACTCGCGCCCTCGCTTTTCCCCACGGCACCCACACGCACTCACACTCATGCTCACACTCCACACCCCTCCCCCCAAATCTGCCGTGCACCAACTGTTGGTACGGGAGAGGGTGGGAGCGGGAGGAGAAAGCCCACGACTCAGTCGGGGAAGAGGGGTGTGGGGGGTGCGGGGGGTGCGCGGGCGAGGGAAATGACAGCCCGCGGTCCCCCTCGAGTCCCGGCTCATGAATATTAATGCGGCGGTAATTAAAATGCAGGGACGCAGCAGGATGGATGCGGCAGCCTCCGGAGCGCTGGGGGAGCGCGGCGTCTTCTCGGGCGGGTGGAGCCCGATCCACACTGGTGAAAAGCGGGATCCGGCTCCAGGACCTGGATTCGGGGCGTGGGGAGCGGTATTTTTCGGCGCGGCCGAGCGTTGGCTTCTGGCGTCCCCGCCTCTGAGCCCCGCGCTCCCGCCCCCGCCCCGAGGCCGCCTCTCCGTGCCCTGCCCCAGGCCGGGCCGCCCGCCAGGCCGCCGTTTCCCGGAGCCCGCCCCCTCCCGCCCTCGCGGCCGGGTGATGTCATCTGCACAAAACTTTCCGGCCGGTCCCGAGGCCCTGAATCATAGCCGCCCCCGGTCCAGGCTTGGGCCCGCGGCGTCTGTTTGTGCAGAACGAGGCCCCGCCGGCCCCGGCCTGACGTCAAACTGGCAGAGCCTGGAAGACATGGAGAGCGTCAGCCCCGCGCGAAGGGTACACCCTTGGGTTCCGGGTTCAAATCCAGAGGCACCTTGTGCTCGTTGCGTGACCTTGGGCAGGTCCTTTAAGCTTTCTGAAGTTTTCTAGTCTGCTACCTCTCAGATGCGCAATAAATCTGTCGACTCAGCCAGTAAACTGTACGTCTGGGTAATCGGAGGCTCAGAGGTGGGAAGTGACTGGCCCACCGTCCTACAGCAAGCTGACAACAGATCTGGGTTTCTGGACTCCCCAGTTCCACGTTCTTTCTGCAGTTACCCGCCAGCACCCCTTGCAGGCAGAGGCTGAGAAGGAGCCTTGTTCAGAACAGGACTGCCTGGGCTTGTGTCTGCCTGGAGGGTAGATGTTGGGGCCACTGTGTTCTCATCTGTAAAACAAGCGCGATAATACAGTATGATGATAATCAAATGGAATCTATATGAGTATAGAGGATTAAGTGAGAAGATGCTGGGCACAGTGTGAGGATGATGTGGTGGCTGTTCTTGGGATGGTTAGGGATAGGGTTACATTGAAGTCAAGTGGGAAGGTCCTTGTGGAGTGGGCCCATCTGGGTTCAGATCCCAGCTCCAGCTTCCCCACCCAGCACCCACGGCGCTGATGGACTGAGCCCAGAGCCACATTCGCACCGCGGCCCGCATCATAGCGCCTCGGGGTTCCCAGGGGTGCTGGGAAGACTTGCCGAGGAAACACCCACCCAGTCTTTGACCGGAGCCCTCACAGAGCAAGAGCTCCCCAAACATGCTTGGTTCTTAGGTCCTTATTCAGCACTTTGGTACATAGTCTCGGGACCCTAAACTAAAAAACTTCCTGCTTCTGCTCTCAGGGCCAAAGAGGGAGTAAGTCAGATCTGGGACCCCAGGCTCCCCAGCCCCCCAGAAGGTGGGCGAGGGCTATGGCTCTTCCCCAAATGCACCCCGACCTGCATCGGGCCTCTGCCCAGGATCCATGCCAGACCCTCCCACTCTACCTGAGCTCCCACCTCCTCCAGCACCACCCCCGGCAGCCCCTCCAGCCCACACTGGGCCCTGCTGAGAAGGGCCTGCCCTGCTGCCTCCCCACTCCCGCCGCTTCCAGCTGCTGCAGCCCCCCCCCCCCCCCCCCCCCCCCCCCCCCCCCCCCCCCCCCCCCCCCCCCCCCCCGCCCCCCTTACTGGCACTCTTTCAAGTCCTCTGGCGCTCCAGGCTGCCTTTTCTTGCCTCTAGGCCTTTGCACGTGCTGTTCCCGTTCGCTCTGCCGCCAGCACTCCCTCTCCTCTCCAGTTTTCCTGGTTAACTCCTCCTCCTCCATCGCTCCAGAGACTGCGCTTCCCCTGGGAAGTGTCCCAGATACCACCATCCCCCACTAATCACACACACACACCCCATATCACAAAGACCACACCAAAACACAGGCACAGACACAGCCCCGTTACACAGACCCAAAGGCACGGAGTCACTTACATTGCACATGACATGGACCGCAGACACACATAGCCTCCCTGCCACGTCGCAAAGACCATTCAACACACACCTTACGCTCCTTTGACCATGCAACAAACACATACTCAGACATGTGTATGTCCAGGTGGCATTGACGCACTTCCTCTGGCTTCCTGCAGCCTCGAGTCTTGTCACCTCCACCGCACATCTACCCCACTGCGAGGGCAGGGACCCCTGGGCCCAGTGAGTGCCAGACCCCCACCCACAGTCAACACTGCCACAGTCCCGCCTCCCTTCAAGGCCTCCTCAGATGAGTCCTGCGTTCTCGGCCTGGGCTGTCCTCTCTCCCCCTAGAGCCAGCCACCGCTCCAGGTCCCAGCCTCCTCTCCCTCAGGACACACTTACCTGGGCTTTGATTTGTCGCCACCATCCCCACCTCCTAGCCACAGCTACTCAAGGGGAGGGCCATGTCCGGTCTCTCCCAGTGTCCCCATTCCCCCTGCCCCACCCTGGCCCAGGACCTCGGGCGCATTTGTTGACATAAACGGTGCCAGAGCTTTGGCCCAGTTTAGCTACTAAGAGCTCCATAAGTTCATTTCTGTCTGGGGCCTCTACTTTCTCATCTCAAAATGGGGTAATACTGAAAGCACCTTGCAGAAACTGAGAAACGGGACAATGGCCATCATTAGCACAGCCACTGGGCTCCTGCTGGTCTGCTTTTGTGGAAGAACTGAGCATTGGTGGGTGGAGCCCCCCTCCCCCAGGTGAGCCCCTCCTCCAGGTAAGCCCCTCTCCCAGGTGAGCCCCTCCCCCAGGTAACCCCCTCCCCCAGGTGAGCTCCTCCTCCAGGTGAGCCCCTCCCCCAGGTGAGCCCTTCCCCCAGGTGAGCATCCTGAGGATCCCTTCCTGGCAAAAAATGGGTCCCTAAGGCACTCTGTGCTGAGCCCCGCCCCCGGGGTGGGGTGTTTGGCCAGAGTTGCTGACTTGCAGCAGGTGCTGTTTGTTCCGAGGGTGGCCCACACAGAGCTGGAGACTGTGGTAATGCTAGGAGCGCACAGAGGGGGCGGGGTCGACTGGGACTGTGCTGTGCCTTCCCTCCCCACCAGCCCCTCACCTTTGACCTTGCGGTCCCCCACCCCTCATCACAACCTTACACCCCCAGAAACCCCTGAGCTGAGGGTCTCGTGCAGCCAGAACATTCGCGGTGGAAACCCGGAGAAATTCTAATTCAAGTCGCACCCGTCTAGGCCTCAGTTTCCCCATCGGCAAGATGGTCGCTAAAGACCCCTACCTTTTCAAAAAAGGAAAATTGTTGAGGTGTATTCAATTCAAGTGAAACAACACAGATGAGGAAACCGAGGCTGGGAGGCAGGAGGACTCGGGGTAAAGTAGTCCCATGCCCCGGGCCGTGCAGCTGCTCCGTGGAGAAGCCAGAATTTATACTCCTTCTGACTCCCAAGCCTGAGATCTTAACTGCCAGGCTATCCTGCCTTACTCTTGTCAACAAAGAACAGATGTGTTCAGCACCAGCCTCATAACTCACACAGGACTATTTTCCATCCACCCAACTCCTGGGGCATCACCCACAGACACCCACAGAGAGCTCTGGCCTGAGACATGGGAGAGAGACTGTGCACAGATTCTCACCCAAGAACAGAACATCAGGGGGATCTGCCAGGATGTCGGGGCTGGAAGGGACCTCAGCGATCGCCTGCAAACCCACCCGCATACACAGAAAACCTGCAGCTCAAAGAGGTAGCAACACTGGCCCAGGGAGCCATAGCAAGGCATTGAGCAGCTGGGATTAGATGGGAGAAGCAGTCAGGCTTAGAGATGAGAAGTGCAAGCTTTGGAACTCAACTGTCTAGGTTCAAATCTGGGTTCTGTCACTTGCCAACTGTAAGCCCGAGTCTCTGAGCCTCTCGGTGCCTCAGTGTCCTCATTCTGTATGATAGGGATAATAGTTCCCACTTCAAAGGGTTCTTGTGAGAAAGAAATGGATTAAGATGCTTGGATACACGGCCTGGTGTACAATAAGCACTCAAAAGATGTCTGCAGCCATTCTGGGTCTCCTGATTTCTAGTCCAATGCAGACCCATTTGTTCAACAAGCCTCCAGTGACCTACTCTGCACCTACTTTAGGTTGCTGTAAAGATGGAGCAGCAAATAAGCCTGACAGAGCCCGTCCTCGTGGTGTTAAGGATCCAGGGAGGGCAAAACACCTGAAACAGGTAACTCGAGAGATAATCATCTCGTTATGATTCCTACTAGTCCAGGAGGTCAGGGAGGGTCTCTGGGGAGAAGGACATATATGCCAAGGTTGAAAAGATGAAGAACAGGCAGAGGAAATAGCATGTATGATGACAATGGGACAGAAAGTACATAAAGCATTGAGTTCTAAGAGAACATCCAAATGGCTGGAGCTCAGATCTAAAGGTGATGAGAGGAGAAGCTGAGGGGAGCCAGATGCTTAAGAGAGCCGAGGAGGCAGGGATGGCTGACATGGAGGGGGGTTGGATACGGTGGGGGTAAAGGGGGATGCGGTGAGCAGATAATGGAGGCTGGGAGTCCAGGGAGGAGTTAGCAGCTGGAGGCAGCTGGACAGGGGCAGGGCAAAGGGCATAAGGTAGAGAAAGCTGACTTATTTAGGTGGGAAACTCTTTGGGTCTTGCTATTTTGCTGGAGGTTGAGAGGGGAGGAGGAGTGGGAGATGGCACCCTGGGATCCGGCCAAGGTGGGGGCGGATGGCTGGAAGTGATTGACAATCAGGAGCAAGTTCAAAGAGGAGGGGAGACCCTGAGTCTAAGTCAGGCCACTCCAGCTCCCAGCAGTGGCAGAACCTCAGCAGGACTGCCCTCAGATCTAGGGCCCCATGCTTTAGAGAGCCACACTGTGGCCCTTCTCTCACTGTGCCCTTCTGCATGAAGCAAGGAATCTTTGGGGCCAAGACAGTATGCCTACCTGCAGCCCTGAGGCTCCTGGCCATGATCTTGGTGGCTGAGCCCCTAGAATTCTCTCCTCCAAGGATGGTTTGAGCTGCTAGCATGGGCACCCCTAGGCTACAGAGATAGCCAAGAAGTGGCTGTTTGCAGGGGATGTGGACTGAGCTTGGACATGCAGGCTGGAGAGTCCACACCTGGAAAGAAAAGAGGGGCTGAGAGGAAAGCCGCGCACCAGGGGCTGGCTCTCCCCATACTGCCACTTCTAGGGTGAACTCCGAGGACTCTGAGAATTCTAAATACAAACCCAGCTTTCAGGTGTATTTGTCCTTTTGAAGGTGTATTTGTCAAGGAAAGAGGACAAAACATCTTTTATTTAGCAGCTTGTTAGCTTGATGTATAACTTGTAAATACTGAGACATGAGGTATGTGAACCTTTGCTTGCACTCTTGCCCCGGGCTGACCTCACCACTGCCCAGAAAGAAGCTGCATCCCTGGGCCCCACATCTGTGCCCCTTGGTTGGCCTGTGGGACCTTGACTGCAAGTGGACCCCAGAAGATCCTGTCCTAATTTCCTTCAGAGTCAGTTTCCTTCAGAGCTGTCCCTCCCCACCTTGACCCCACTGTCTCCCTGCCTTTGTCTGAGGGTCCTCCTGCCTCCGCATTTAGGGGTCCCATTCATCCAGGCAGCTTCCCTCCCTGTTCCCACCCTCTTTCCTTTCTCTCTTCCTGGAGGCCCTTGGCTCTCTGGTTTGTCACTGATTTTATTTAATCACTGCAACTGTGTGTTGTGATTGACTGGCTGGTGATATGAGTCCTGTCCCTTCTGCTTGACCACAAGCTCCATGAAGCAGCAACTTCAAGTAGAAGCAGTATCTTGCTTTGGGAGTGCGGGCTCTGAACAGACCTGGAGTCAAGTCCCAGCTCTGTGGATTTCTTGCTTTGGAAGCTTGGGAGGCGGATTCGCTGCTCTGAGCCCATTTCCTCTCCTGAAAACCCATAATAATAACTGTACCTCTTGCAGTGAGGAGGCATTGTAGGAAGCGGAGCCCACGTGTGCCTGGCACTTGGCAGGTACTCGGCGGAGGAATTAGGAAGGGCAAGAGTTACATCATTCACTTCATTTTACAGCTAAGAAAAACAAGCAGCGGCTCAGCGAAGTGAGGCCGGGTTCCCAAGGTCACACAGCCTGTAGCGGGGAAGGAGCCCAAGCCAGGGCTGTCTGACTTATGCTCTAACTACTGAGCTCGACCGCCTCGGGCCTGCCCCCACTTCACCTTTTCCAGGTCCCCGTATCCCTCGGGCTCTTGAAGTCTGCGGGGGACGGCAGAGGCAGGTGGCATCGCCCGTGCAGAGCCGCGGTGCGGAAAGGGTTAACGGGCTCCGCCGCATTGGGCCGGCCTTCGGTTAAACTAGCCAATAGGCGCGCGTCGCGATGAGGTAATGCCAGGAGCGCACGGAGGGGGGCGGGGTCGACTGGAATTGTGCTGTGCCTTCCCTCCCCACCGGCCCCTCACCTTTGACCTTGGGGTCCCCCGCCCCTCATCACAACCTTACACTCCCAGAAACTCCTGAGCTGAGGGTCTAGTGCGGCCAGAACATCCGCGGCGGAAACCCGGAGAAATTCTAATTCAAGTCACACCCGTCTAGGCCTCAGTTTCCCCATCTGCACGATGGTCGCTAAAGGCCCTCCCAGCGGCGGACGTTTTCGGATCCGAGGACAGTCTTCACACCCTCTCCGCCCTTGGACCGTCATTTAAACGGGCTCGGCCCCGACCCTCCTCAGGTAGTGAGCGCCCAGGGCCAGGGCGTGAGAACTTCTCCAGGCCAGGGGGAGCCTCGCGGGTCCAGTCACACCCTGCACGTGGCCCCGACCCATCGGCCCCTCCCTGTCCCTTGGGTGTCCCCACCTGACGTGCACCCTGGTGTCCCTTCGTTGCCACCGAACTCCGAATTAGCACAAGCAGCTGGACTTGCGGGTTTGGTGGTCATAGTTCAAAGTTCACGCAACCACCAATATTAATTGAACGTCCGGTCCACCGCGTGCGGCCCAGCGCTTCGGGTTTGGATATGGCCTGGCCGGAGTCCGGGGCTGCGGGAGACCCGCCGCCCCCGCCCGACCCCTCCTGCGGGAGGCCGCGCGCCCGCCTCCTGCAGTCCAGGCACGAAGCGGTTAACGCCTTTCCAGCCGAGCTGGCACTGCCGAGGCTGCTGGGGCTTATTAGTCAGCTCGCGGGGAGGGGGGCGGAGGAGGGCGAGAGGAGGGGTTCGAGTTGAGAACCGCAGAAAGCTATTCTCAGGGGCTCCCAAGTGTGGGGAGGGCGGCTCAGCAGGAGCCGCTGCTTCCCAGAAAGTTGATTATTTTT
>PVIY010034343.1:13413-27296 GCA_004026745.1 Myrmecophaga tridactyla
CCATCACTTCATCTATTTTCAAGGTGATGCTGGGTGCTGAGGACACTGATGAATAAGACCGTCATGGCCAGGCCCACACTGGGCTCCCAGCCCCACAGAAGAGGCAGAGTCTCCACAAATCATTAGGAATAGTGCAGTCCATAATGACAAGAGGACGCTGGCCTATGAAGGCTGGTCCCGAGGGCCCGACCTTGCCCTGAGGTCTCCATCAGGAAGAGTATCTGAGGATGAGGAGTGGCTAACTAGGTGGATAAGAGTCTGGAGGCCTGAGAGAGGTCAGGGTGGCCAAAGATGGGGAGAGAAGTGGCCGTGTGGTTTGAGATGGTGGCCCTTGTCCTGGCGGTAGCCGGAAGCTGTAGAAGGGTGTTATAAAGAGTGAAGAGACCAGAGCTGCAGGGCTCGCTGGAGAATGCAGGGGACACGTGGCTGCAGGGAGCCAGCTGACAGTGTGATACCAATGTCCAAGGAGGAGCCATGGTGCCTGCCCAGGGCAGTGGCTTCAGAGACAGAGAGGAGGCTGGACTTGGACACTATTTGGGAGGCACAGAAGACAAGACTTGCTGTGTCATCGTGTGGGGTGAAGGAGGCCATGGAGGTGTCAGGAAGGTGTGCCCGGGCTCTAGCTTGTGCAGTGAATGAAGGCTGATGCTGTCGCTCTGGGGCAGAGGACAGCTGAGGGGAGCAGGTTCAAGGGAGGTCACGTGTTTGGGGACATGGTTGGGACAGCCTGAAAAGGTGTGCCAGTCAGAGGGAATGGCTCAAACAAAAGCACCGAGAGGAGAATGACACACCCAAAGTGAAATGGTGGGATGTGCTGGGGGTGAGGCCAGAAAGGGGCTGGGCCTGATCATGTGGGCCTTGAGTCCAGGCAAAGAGGCTGTGGCTCAGCCTGTAGGCAGTAGGTAATGGAGAGTCATGGGAGCGTGGGAGCTGGAGAGGGTGCATTCCAGCTCTGGATGCAGTGAGAACTCTCAGTGATGGATGATTCGGCCAGTTGGGGCTGAGCCCTGGGCCCAGGGCCTGTCTTCAGCAGCTGATGTCTATGCCTTGAGGCTGGGGTGAAGGGAGGCCACTGGGGTGTGTGCCAGGGACCCAGCTCTGGGACGACATGTGTATGTCAGTGTGCAAAAATGAGTGTCTGTATGTCTCTCACAGCAAGAGTCCCCCCCAGGACCAGGGAATGGCCTTGCCAGGCCAGACTAGTACATGACAGGTGGGAGGAGAATTTGGGTTACCACTCTGAAAATCCACCCCCTGGGTCACTCTGTGACCCAGGACCTGCATTGGACCCTCTCCAAGGAGCTGGAGGAGGTGGTGTTGGGTTGTTGGCTGGAGGGCAGTGTCTCTGTGCTCCAATCCCCAGATCCTGTCTTTAGGTCCCATCTGCTACCAGGCCTGGCCCAGGCTCAGAGCCCTGCAGGGGTTCCACAGATTGGCTGCAGGGGCCTGAAGAGGGCCTGTTGCTGCATTCCAGGGTGGGTGACTGCCCACTTCCCACTCATAGCTCAGGTTTGTCCTTTCTCAGGGTAGGAAAGTGGGTGTACCCAGCCTGAAGTGGCCTTTAGTACCAGAGCCCAGGCCCAATTCCAGGCAGCAGCCTGGGGCCCCCGGCCCTGCCCACCCGGCTCAGCTGACAGCCTGCGCTGTGGGAGGAGAAAGAAGAGGGGCATAGAAGAGAGACAGCTCGAGACCCCAGAGGTCCATCAGAGGCAGCAGGAGTCATAGTGGAACAGAGAGGAGCCCAGAGCCGCAGAGACTTCAAAATGTGGCAGGAAGAAGACTTGAGGAGGAAGGGCCCCCCCACCAGCCTGGTGTGCCCTGGGACACCATACCTTGTGGATCGGTATGGTGTCCATTGTGGATGGGCTGAGCTCAGCCTGTACTACATCTGTGGCCACAAGAACTTAGGGCCATGGAGGTGACACACCCTGTACAAGGACCTCCGCCCCCACCCTAGGGCCAGAAAGGAAGGGGGGAGGCTTTGGGCCACACATGGGAGAAAGGGTGTCCGGTGGCCCTGCATCTCTGACCCCTCCTGCAGATTCTCCTTCCTGCCTACTCTTTAGCCTCAAAGCATAAAGTGAATCAAAAACCGTTGCCCACTGCCTATGAGCTCCAGCAAACGGTTCTGGCTTCTGTGTACCTCAGTTTCTTCATTTGCAAAATAGGGATAATAATGGCACTCCCCACCTGGGGGCTGGTAGGTAAAGCCCTTAGCAAGGTGCCTGGCATGTGATGAGACAGGAAGTGGCCTATCCCCAATTTCCCAATTTCCCCATCAGGTTAGTAAGGGGAGTGGGCTGCAGCCCCCCAAGGTGGAAGAGAGCTAAGACTTATGGCCCCCTATCCTGGGCAGAGCCATATGATAATTCCTGCTTTGCAGCTGAGAAAGCTGATGCCTAGAGAAAGTTATACCTTGCCCAGAACAACACAGCAAGAAGGTGGGGGAAGCAGGGTTCAAATTCACAGGCTTGTACTCTTCTCACTTCACTGCCCCCAACCCCCAGAATTTAGTTCCTACTGCCACTAACCTCCAAATAAAGAAAGCCCGTGCAAAATTCAAGCCCCCTCCAGGACACCCTCCTTGCTGCAAAGTGAGCCTGGCCTGGCTCTCAGGGCGCGGGAGAAGCTGCGGCTGCTCTGTCCGGCCTCTCCAAGCTGTTCTTTCACGTGGGGTTTTTCCCCCGCGGGCCGGTGGAGCATAAAGGGAGGTAGCCTTAGCAGAGAAAGAGCCCCGACAGGCGAGGAGCCGGCTCCGCAGGCGCTTTTCTCCCAGCTTTCTTCCTCCCTCTCGGTTCTTTGTTAAGCCCCCTTTCAGCTGAACCGGCAGAGCCTGGGTGTTCTGAGCTGACAATAATTGCTGCGTCTAGACAGTGTCTGGTATGAGGCCTCCCTCTCCCGTGCCTCTCCTGGCCTCCCCAGGGCTCCGGATCCCAGCTCTGCTGGCCCCTACTCTGCAACCTGGGTTTCCCACACCCCCGTCCCTTCTCTGGCTGCCCAGGTTCCCGGGTCCTGCCTCCCTCTCGCTCTCAGCCTCCCAGGCCCTCCTATCTCTCCCTCTGCCTCTCTCCCTCCCACTTTCAGTCACACACTTGCCCCATTCTGTCCCTATTCCAGGGAACAAAGGTGACCTTGCACTGAATAGGAGACCTTCCAAGGAGACTGAGCCCAGGAAACCCTTCTGGCTTCTGGGCCTCCCAGGAAGCAGAGGAGGCATACCTTACTGCCTTGGAAAGCTCTGGGATTCATCCCTGAAACAACCTTCTGGCTCTTTCTGTCACCTTCCCATCCCAGCCCCCACTCAGTGGGAACCTAGAGGACTCAGTACGAAAAATTTAGGATAGCTACAAGGAAGACTTTCGGGTGACTCTGACCATCTGATATGGATGGGAGAGTCTCAGGAGATGCAGGGGTGGGAGGTCAGTCTTCACACATTCTAAGATCCATTCTGCCCTGACTTGGATCAGCAACTCTGGAAGATTCCCTAGAAGCCAGCTTCTCCTCACTCATGTCAGGACCAAGGCACTCAGGTGGTCCCAAGGCAGTGATACCAGCAGCCAGCATTTTGTTCAGCCCTGTGCAAACTCTCCATTTGTTTAATCTTCCCAAGAACCTTATGAAGAGAATATCTGTGATTAGTCACATTTTGCAAATGAGGAAACGAGGCACAGAAAGGTTGAGTAATTTGTCTAGAATCACACAGCCAGGAAGTGGAAGAGCCAAGATTTGCAGCCGCAGAGGCTGGCTCCAGAGCCTCTACTTTTTAATGACCAGTAACAGGAACATCAAGTATTTATCGTATACCTAGGACTGAGACCAGCACTTTACATGTATTATTTCCTTTATTCTCACTATGCTTTTAGGACCCAGAATTATGCCCATTGCACAGATTAAGGGAGAAGAGATGGAACTGGGCTGCTGATGGGGGAGCATGGTGACTTTATGACTCGGTGTCATGAAGGCCTAGGTTTAATCCAGGTCCTCCTCAGGCTGTTGTGGTGCATGTAAAAGGACAAAAGCAGAACAGATACCCCATAAATGATGCTATACCATTTCCTCCTTCTTCCCTCTGGACTTTCTTGAGGCCCCCCTGGGCACATAGCTCTGGACAGGCTGGGGGAGACATAGGCCATGTGGCCTCTGTCCTCACGAGACCATGGCCTGGAGAAGGTCCAACAAACTAGCCAGCTGCAATCCCAAGGGGGAATTATGATAATACAAGGGCCTCTGGGCCTCTGTGAGCCAACAGGAGGGGGCCTAAATCCAAGAAAGTTTCCTGGAGGAGGTTGGATCAAAACTGGGTCCTGGAGAATGAGTAAGAGTTAGGCAGGCCGTGATGGGAAGGAAAAGCGTTCCAGGCAGAAAGAACAGCACATAAGAACCGTAAGCTGCTTTGTCAGTGGAGGGGCGGGGGTGGGGGCAGGGAGGGAGAAAGGCATGAACCATGAGACTGGGCCTGGTCAGATCAGGAAGGGCACTGAGGCCAGGCCAGGAGCTGAAACTTCATCCAAAGGCCTGGACTCCGGGCAAACAGGGCTGTGACGGCCCTGAAGAGGTGGGATGGAGCCTGGCAGGAGTGGACTGGAGAGGCCTTGGGGAATTTGAGAAAGATGGCCTTGTCTGATGTTGGGGTGGGCCTACCACTTTGTCTTCGATGCCATTCCAGACTCGGGGAACAGCATGGACAAAGCCTCAGACATGAGGGTGGGCAAGTATGCTCTGAGATGTGCCCATCAAGGTGGGAAAAAGAAGACACCTCTGGCAGGGCAGGTGGGGCCAGGTACTAAAGGCCTTCAGAAGCAAGGTACAGGGTAGAGCAAAAATTTGTGGCTCAGGTGGGAGGATTAATTGGGATAATCCAGAACCTTTGTATGATGGATTAGAAGGGCAAACCTGGAGGGAGGGAGGAGCCCAGGAAGAGGTTGTGAGGAGGCCGCAAGGAAGCTGCTGCTGGGCGGTTTTCTTCCAGAGCAGATTTCCAGCTCTGGTCCATGTGGCATCTCTGGCCACTCCTCACTTGCACAGTCATTTTTTTAAAAAATAGTTTTATTTACACACCATACAGTCCATCCGCAGGGTGCAATCAGTGACTCTTGATATAATCAGAGTTGTGCATTCATCACCACAATCAGTTATAGAACGTGCTCATTGCTCCAAAAAGAAAAATCCCACACCCTTCATATCCCCCTATTATTGACACTTAACATTGGTATCAGTTGTTACAACTGATGAAAGGATATTACAATATTATTGTAAACTATGGTCCATAGTTTGCATTAGATGTATTTTTTTCCAATATACCATCCTATAATTCACACCTTGCAATAATGACGTATATTTGTTCCAGTTCATCTGAGACATTCTTATATTTGTACAATTAACCACAGTCCTCATCCATAACAGGGCTCACTGTGTCTATATGATTCCATGTTTTATATCCTCTAGCTTTCCTTCCATGGAGTCATTTGGATCCTATACCTGACTCCCTCCCCACCAACTGCCTCATACCCTCCACCCATAACTAGAGACAGGGGAGGGTGCTGGCCATTCATTCCTCATCCAGGCCATTGATAGAAATGTCAGACAGCTCAAGTCCATGCCTGGACACCTCTTATGGCCACTCTGGGGCTGACCCTGGCAGATCCATCAACGAGCCCCTATGACTCAACGAGCCTCGGAGTCCGCTGGCCACGGGCTGGGTCCTCTCTACCCCAGACTTGACAGGTAGCGCAGACTGGGTCAAACTGGGAGATACGGGCAAGCAAAGGCAGCACCTCCTGATGTCCCTTAGCCTGACACAGTGAAAAACAGGAAGAGGCCTCTGCAGTATAAGGCAGGCAAGGAAGATAGCACCGATGCTCACGGCCAGGGCCATGCAGCCCCTGTACCCCTTACCCAAAACTTCTGGGAGACGGTTTCAGAACTCAGTTCCCCAGTTTTAGAAAAATAACACAATGCTTATACTACATATTCCCTAACACCGCCAGTGAGTGTAGGGCAATCATTTTTGTGGTAATCATCTGCAGTAATCAAACACAAAACCTATGTACATTCACATCCTGCAGGATTAATAGTAGAAGCCATCTCTGAATCTGTTTTCCCAACTCTAAAATGGGGTAATGATAGTCATACCCCATGGAGTTGCCCTGAGAATGTGGTGCCTCCCCCGACAGCAACTCGTCGGCAGAGCCTCAGACCCAGGCAAATGTCCCCCCCGCCCCCGCCCCGGCCCTTTGCACTGGCTGCTCCTTGGGCTAGGAATATTCTTCCCTAGATATCCCCTGGGCTTGCTTCTTCACTTCCTCAGGCTCTGCTCCCATTGCCACCATCCCTGGCCATCCCCATCTTGTCTCATCCCCTTCCTCTCCTTTATTTTCCTCTGTAGCCCATATCACTCAATATGTTATTTAATCAACTGATCTTCTATTCATTGTCTGCTCTCTCAAAACAGAAGCTGAGGCCCATGAGGGCAGGACTGTGCTCTGGTCCCTTTTATGCCCCAGCTCCTGGAATAGTGCCAGGACAAGGTGGGCACCCCAGTGTTTGCGGTTGAATGAATGGCTGCTGGTCAGTGTACCTGGTGCATTAAAAAGGTCCAATGAAGTCCAGCTGGTGGCATCATCTGTGTGTTGTCATTGTCATCGATAGTGCAATGAGTATATCTGAGACCCTGAGCTGACCCTAGGCCTTGCTTCTCCAGCCTGTGAAGTGGGAACCCTGGGGAGTGAGGCCCCAGCTACCTGAACCTGGTCAGGGTCCTGCAGAAGAGACAAAGAATGCAGCCCGCCCCCCTCTCCCCCCTTGGGGAGCCCGTGCCCCTCACTGGAGAGAGACACGGGAGGAGGCGGGTAGCGAGCAGAACACACAGTCCCGGTGAGCAGGGCTGCCAGAAGGCCATACATAATTCATTGCCAAATGGGGCCGCGGGCAGCTCTCCACGCGCGCACTGGGGGCTCGCTCTGCGCCTGGCACTTTGCTGCCTGCTCCTCGCACGTCGCCTCATTGCATCCTCACGGGCTCGCAGGGTGCGATCATTTCCCCCATTTCATTCAGGGGGTGTGGCCACTGTGCAAGCCACACAGCTCCTCAGAGGCCGGGCACTGCCTCTCTGCTGAGGGAGGAGCCGGACCTGAGGTGGGGGTGGGGAGGATGGAAGAGACCCTCGGCCGGGTTTGTAGCGGTCCGGCCGGCCGGGCCTCGTGAGGAGGGCTCAGGGGACCATTGCATCCCCAGCCCCCAGCCCACCTCCCACCCCATGCCCTCTTCTCTGGGAGGAAGTGCTCCCCCCAGGGCTATCAAGAATACTCACTCTGGAGTTTCTTCGGGCTCAGTTTGCACAGCTGTAGAATGGGAACAACAGAAACCACCCCCTGAGACTATGGGATCATACAGACACTATACTCCATGCGTGTCTAAAAAGTGGCATCTGCTGAGCAGAGAAAAAGCAATTCAGAAAAGGTTACATGCTGTGTGATTTCATTTATATGGCATTTCTGAACTAAATTTTTAGAAATGGAGACCAGGCTAGAGGTGTAGTGGTTGCCAGTGGTTAGGGACTGGAGGGTGAGTGTGTGTGTGTGTGTGTGTGTGTGTGTGTGTGTGTGTGTGTGTCTATAAAAGGGCAACGGAGGATTGTGGTGGTGGTGGAAATGTCCCATATCTTGACTGTGGTGGTGGCTACACGAACCTACGCGTATGCCAAGTTGCACAGAACCAAACCTACACATGCACAAGGGAGTCCGAGGAAAGCTGGGGGACCTGACTGAGTGGATTATATCCCTGTCCACATCCTGACTGTGCTCCTGTACTACAGCTCTGCAAGACGTTACTGCTAGGGGAAACAAGAAAGGGCATGCAAAGATCTCCGTATTATTTTTTACAACCGCATGTGATTGTACAACTATCTCATCCATTTTTTTTATTAAAAGAAAAGAAACGACAGAGTGGCACCTGACCATGTTAGAAACGGGTTAAATGAGTCACTGCAATTAGTGCCCAGCCCCCAAGGAGGGACAACCACCAGACCAGGCCGAGGATGGTGGGCATTTGCTGTGAATTCTTCTTCCTGCCCTACTCTGAGCTTTCCCAGTCTTTATTCCAGAATGTCCCTGTTCTCTCCTACCTTTCCATAGGCAGGAATTCAATACGGCCCCACAGGACTCCAGGGGAGGCTGGGAGAACAAGGAAGGCCTTTGTGACAGCCCCCTGTCCACCTCAGGAAATCCCACCCTCAGAGGCTCTCTCCTGCACACGAGCTGGAGGCAGGAGAAAGAATGCTGGTTGGGTGTCAGGCGACCCAGCTCTAGACCTGGCCAGGCCTCTGCCCCGCTCCGTGACCTCGCTGTGGGCAATCCTCAGCCCCTCTGGTTCTTAGCTTCCTCATTTAAAACATGAGAGAACTGGGCTAGGTGGTGTTATTATTTTTTTTTCTTTAACATATTTTTTATTGTGAAATATAACATATATACGAAAAAACAATAAATTTCCAAGTACATTTTAACAAGTAGTTATAGAACAGATTTTAAAGTTTGGTATGGGTTACAGTTCCATGATTTTTTTTTTCATTTTTTCTTCTAGCAGCTCCAAGACACTGGAGACCAACAGAAATATCAATATAATGATTCAGCAGTCACACTCATTTGTTAAATCCTATCTTCTCTGTTATACTCCCCCTCTTTAAATGACATATATACATGAAAGCAATAACTTTCAAAGCACATCACAACAATTAGTTGTAGAACAGATTTCAGAGTTTGGTATGGGTTACAGTTCCATAATTTTAGTTTTTGTTTTCTAGCTGCTATAAGGTACTGGAGACTAAAAGAAATAGCAGTATAATGATTCAGCACTTACACTCATGTGTTATACCTGACCTTCTCTGTATAACTCCTGCCATTCCCTGCATGTGACCTTGGACCCTCTCTGTCCCTCGGTCTCCCATCAATACAACGAGAGGGTTACTCAAGCTTAGATCGTTAAGTCACTCAACAAACATTAATTGAGTACCCATCAAACACCACCCACTGAACTAGACAGAGGAAGAGAAAGATGAAGAGGAAGAAAACAACATACCATCACTGCCTTCATGGAACCTGCTATCTCGGAGGGAAGAATCCCACAAATAAGTTTTAAAATTGCAGCTCAGCTCATGCAAAGAAAGGGAGAGTGCCCTGCTGGGTTGTTTTGTCACAGGGACCACCGGTGGCTTCCCTGGGACGTGACTGTTGAGCTGAGAAAGAAGTACCCTTGGCCATGGGTAGAGGCTGCTCCCCAAACCTGAGGGATCACGGCCCAAAAGAAACAGCAACTGCCATGAGCACAGGGGAGCAGGTACAAAGGGAGCCTGGGAGGCCTCTGCTGAGTTGAAGTGTCTTATCTTCATCCCAGGAAAAAGGGATCCTTTGACATGTTTTAAGTAGGGAAGTTACCAGATTGGATTTGAATTTTGAAAATCTGCCCTTGTCTGCCTAGGGGATCTCATGGGCCCTCTGTGTTAAACGTAAATGATTTTTTTTTCCGTGTTACTCTTAAATATGTGCAAACATAAAAGGAAGCAAAAATTCCTTGGGGCTCTTACACAACCGTAAAACCAAAACCAATCAAATACAGAATCAATTCAAATCAAATTAATTTACAGTGACATATGTTTTGTTTAAAACCCTGTTGCCACTCACAAGGCAAACATGACCCCACCCTCCACGGTTTTGGGTTTGTGGAGCAGAGCCAAATAACCTGCCAAACACTTATGCATGTGCACACACACGCACATGCACACACACACATACACACACACGCACATGCACACACACGGCAGATGATTTTTGTCCAGAATATATAAAGAACTTCTGCAAGTCAATAAGAAGAAGGGAGCCAACTGAAGAAAAAAATGGGGGGAGGGATTGTTACTTCGCAAGAGACCATCCAAATGGCCAACAAACACGTAAAAGGTGCTCAGTCATGACTCCTCGGGGGAAAAACAAAAAAAGACCAGGGTGAGCTACCACTTCAGACGCCAGAACAGCTAAAGTGAAAAATACCAAGTGCTGGTGAGGACATGAAGCACCTGGAAAGCTTGTGGCAGTGTCTACTCCAACTGAACGCACCCTAACTTAGAGCCCAGCTGTTCCATTCACGCGTACACAACAGAAATGCATCCGCATGTCCACCGAAAGATGTGACCTGGGATATACACCCCAGCCCCAGCCATAATGGGTCTAAACTGGAGTGGACCCCAAAGTCCACCAACTGCACAGAGGATGAACAGGTTTGGGGATATTCTCATGGTAGGTGATTAATCAGCTTTAAGAATGAATGATCTACACCTGATAATGATGACGAATCTCACGAACGTGATGTTACAGGAAAGATTTCACCCATGCAGAAGACAAAAGCAGGACAAACTAATCTATGTTGTTAGAAGCTCGGGGAGGAGGATCAGTGACGGGATTTGGAGGAGGGGAGCCCAATAGACTATGGAGTAAGGAAGGTTCTGGAAACAGTACTTTAGGCCATAAGGCTCTGAAACCCACTCTTGCCCCATGTGGATTCTGCCCTGAGAGGCCAGAGGTGGGGCAAGGGGGATGACCCACAGGACTGCAACTCAGGCTCTTCCCCTACCCTCACAGACCACCACCTGGCAAGCGGTGTCCTAGGACCTGTAGCCCATGCTGGGGCCAGCACAGAGCCTAGTGCAGGGTTTGGCTCTGCAACGTCCCCTGCCCCAGCCCCATGACACTCTCTTGTCATCCCATGCCCCGAGCTCACTGACCAAAGCCTGGGTACTCTGGCTTGAACACAGGGAGCTAGAATCTGGATGAGAAAGGAGCTGGCCTTCCAGAGGGCGAGAGCTCCCCTTGCCTGCAGCCCAGGGACGCTGGGAGATTGGTGGGCAGATGCCTGGTGCTTTGACATCTGCTTCCAGGGAGGAAGAAGGTGCTGGACCACAAGATGGCCATGCTGGCCACAAGATGCAGACACCAGCCATCCTCAAGAAATCTCAGCTCTAGCCTTGGCTTGGAGAATCCATTAGGTCATGCCTTAACTCCCTCTCCCCCTCTGCTTTGAATTAGGTAAAGAGGGGTCATTCTCTGCTCCCAGAGAGAACCCACTGGTGGCTGCCGGTGAGAAAGGTCCCATCTGTGTGGCCTGAAGTTGGTACTCAATAAAGGCTGGTGGGAGGCATACAGCTCTGGGCTTGTTGCCGTGTGGGCCGCAGACCGGACCTCCCCACGAGAAGTCACTGGCAGGGCTGAAGGAAAGACAGGACTCATAATATCAGTTCAGAGTTTTACCCAAAAAGCAGCCCCCTTGAGGGTTATCTTTTTCTTGGGATATTGAAATGATCTAAAATTGAGAGTGTTGACGGACTGTGGACTTTGGACATTTATACATGATGCCCAATGAATGCAGGTGGCTGAAGGATGCATTGACTGAGAAGTAGATTGGCAAACGATGGTGTATACATGTGATTGAATATTGTGCTGCTATAAAAAGGAACAAAGTTGTGAGGCCTGCCACATAGAACCTGTAGGTTCATTTGGTGAGGCAAAATAAGTCAGAAATGAAAGAGCAATTATTGTATGGTCTCATTTAGAAAATGCTTATAAGGAAACAGGGCCCTAGAATGTAAGCTGTTATAGCAGTCACATTTAGTCCAGAGTGGTAATTATTATTTCTGGATTTGAGAGGCTGTTTTATAGATGTATAACCTGGTATTTAGAGATAAGAACAAAGTCAATCAGGTTGGGATTAAGGAAATTCAGAATACAGGGGTAAGGAAGACACTGTCTATATTTTAGAACGTCATCTACTCTTTGAGGCCAAAGGAAGAAGGGTTTATTTTGCCCAGAACCTTAATTTTTTGTAGCACAAAAATTTAACTAACTCAAACTGTCTGGATAGATCATTTAAACAACCCAAACACAGGGAGCCCAGAATAATAATGAGGGCTTTTAATCCTGTATAGCTTAATGTAATGCCTGGATACATCCCAGAGTATATTAAGCACATAATAAAAAACTATTGGCAAAGTCCCTTGATGGATGGGAGAAAAAATATGGAACTATTAAACTTTACCACTGGGGAAACCCCTAATCCTGTCTCAAACATTAGGGACCCCCAAATCAACAGACCAAGCCCTTGATCTTGAGGCTTGCTTTTGTGAAGCTTATGTATGTAGCAGAGAAGTTTAGCCTACCTATAGGTATGCTTAAGAGTTATTTCCGGAGGAACTCTTTTGTTGCTCAGATGTGGCCCCTCTATTTCTGTAAGTGAAATCATTGCCCTCCCCACTATGAGGGACATGACATCCAGGGGGGACAGTCTCCTTGGTGGCATGGGAGATGACTCCTAGGGATGGGTCTGGCCCTGGCACTGTGGGATCAACAATGCCATCCTGACAAAAGGGGGAAAAGAAGTGTAATAAATAAGGTATCAGTGGCTGAAAGAGTTCAAATAGAGTGGAGAAGCTACTCTGGAGGTCACTCTTATGCAAGCTTCGGTTAGACATTGCTACCTATCATAACTTGCCAAATCCCAACTAAAACCATTCCAACCAATCCTAAAGGACATTTAGGGCAATATAAGGAATATTCCATGCACTAGGATAATTTTCCAGAAACCTACAACCCCCCAATGGGTCCCTGGACCAGATAAGTCCTGAAACCTAGAGGGGCCAGCCTCTCCAGAACATCAGCTAGTTCCATCCCCCTATCCCATATTACTGGCAGCCCCTTCAGATATTAAAAAGTTAGGATTGCCATAGCCCGAATACCCCTAAAGTGTGGGAGAAAGATCAAAGGTGATGGTGGAGTTACACAGAGAAGTTCGGGTTTAACAAGTGAGTATGATTGCTGAATCATCATACTGATATTTATTTTAGTCTCCAGTATCTTAGAACAGCTAGAAGTAAAAACCTAAAATAGGAGAATTGTAACCCATACCAAACTCTGAAATCTGTTCTACAACTAATTGTTGCGATGTGCTTTGAAATTTATTGCTTTTTTGTATATATGTTATTTTTCACAAAAAAGTTGATTTTGATGATATATATACATATATATATCATATATATATATCATATGTATTTTCCTTCTAGCCTCCAATGTTCTGGAGCAGCTAGAAGGAAAAATCTGAGAAGATGGAATGGCACCCCATGACAAACTCTGGGATCTGTCCTGTAATTACTTTTTTAAGAGTATTTGAAAATAGTTTTTCTTTCTTTGCTCTGTATATATGCTGTATTATATAACTTAAAAAGTGGGAAAAAAAAGCACCCACTGTGGGCCAGACATTGTAGGTGGATGCACGACCTCATTTAATTCTCCCCATTTAATTCTGAACAATAATTCAGAGAGGTAACGTGCTTTGCTCAAGGTCACAAAACTAGTAAGCATCACAGCCATAACAAGAAGATAAGTCTACCATTGCTGAAATTGGTGCTTTCTATGGCCAGCACATGATCTGTCTTGTTCATATGCACTGGAAAAGTATACTTTCTGCAGTTGTTGGGTGGAGTGGCTTCTGTGTCAATAAGATCAAGGTAGTTCAATAATGTTAGAATACTGAAAGAAGCTGAATGTGAGAATGATAGAGGGAGGAGGCCTGGGGGCACAAATGAAATCAGAAGGAAAGATAGACAATAAAGACTGAAATGGCATAATCTAGGAATGCCTAGAGTATATAATGATAGTGACCAAATGTATAAATTTAAAGATGTTTTGCCTGAGGAAGAACAAAGGAATGTCAATAATGCAGGGTGTTGAAAATAGATGGTAACAGGGTGGCTGCCGTGGCTCAGCAGGCAGAGCTCCAACCTGCTGTGCTGGAGGTCTGGAGTTCGATCCCTGGTGCCTCCTGCCCATATGCAAATTAAAAAAAAAAAA